>JAEKDQ010000807.1:0-105813 GCA_026937815.1 Etheostoma perlongum | reverse complement strand
AAGTAAGAAGAGAACGGGCCCTGAAGGAAAGGCGTAGGAAAACGGCTAGCAAGGCTAATGCTAGTAGCACTGCTAATGAAGCATCCGCTGCTAGCCAAACCGACACTGAACAGGAGGAGGCTAAGCGTGATATGGAGCGGGCGGCTGCAGTATGTGAAGTGGAGCGGCCGGAGGATGTCAACTTTCAAAGGGATGACATATTAGTTGAGAGAGTGACTACTACTATCGCTGAGATGCTAGACACCAAACTTGCTGCTGCTGTTGTTAAACCAGTCACGGAGCTTTCACAGAAGCTGGACGGCATTTTGGAAAGAGTGGCGGCGATAGAACAACGCGTATCTGACCTGGAGGATATGTCAATGGTGACTGAGCCTAGACTGGTATCTTTGGAAAACGCTCTCAAAAAAGCATTGGAACGCCTTGATAATTATGAAAATCAAAGTCGCCGCCAAAATATTAGAGTCAAAGGGCTTAAGGCTGGCTTTGAGGGTGGAGATCCAGTTACGCACTTTGAGAAATGGATTCCTGAAGTTTTGAACATGCAGCAGGACAGGGTCAAGATCGACAGAGCCCATCGCACGGGACCTGCGCTCGGAGGAGGAGAGAAACGTGGTCCCCGAACGGTCCTAGTGAAATTGCACAACTACGCTGACAAACAGAAGATCCTTAATGCTGCGAGGAACAAAGGAAGGCTGACGGTGGACGGCCAGGTGGTATCTTTCTACCAAGATTTCTCGGCTGAAGTGGTCAGGAAGAGGCAAGAATCGGCAAATGCTCGGCGGAGGCTACGGGAAGCGGGCATCAGATACGCTTTTGCGTACCCAGCCGTCATACGGATTTTTCAGCAGGACGGGACTACGACAACACTCTCCAACATGAAAGATGTCAATGACTACATTAAAGGACTGCCTGAGAGCTCAGACACAGGTAAATGACTCAGACGGTTCCGGTAGTGGCGACGTCTGACTATTAAGCTCCGTCGTCAAAGGACAGGACCTGAAAAGCGTTTACTGAGAGCTTAGGAAAAAACTCTATTGGGCCTCATTTTCTGTTGCTTTCTGTGGTGGGCTGAGATACTCAGTCCGTAGCAGTTTAAATGTACGTTTTAAGTAACGTTATCATCTGGCTTGTTACAATGACCAATGGCCCAGTTGGGAAGGCTTTCTTTTTTGTTCTTCTTTTTCTCTGCTACCCTTTTTTCTTTTTCTGGCTAGCTGAGACCCCAGTTGGATACTCCCTTAATAAGAGTATGACGAAGTTTGTTCTTGTTTTTTGTATTTTCTACCTTTTAATAGGTTTGCGGATATTTAGGTTATTGTCAGTTACTCCAAGCCGTGTGTTTTGGTTTTTGCTTGGAATCGTTTATGTTTTCCTTATCGGCACAAGTAGGGCTACGTGGTGGGATTGGACTAAAGCTTATTTCTAACTTTTTGAATACAGCATTGAGTGCATAACGTATATTATATTTAGTGATGAGTATTAGAATTTGTACCTGGAATGTGAAGGGATCCAATAATCCAGTGAAAAGGAAAGCTATCCTAAACAGTCTAAAAAGGGACAAAATCCAAATAGCCTTTTTACAAGAAACACACCTCAGTGACGACGAACATAAGAAATATCTCCGGGAGTGGGTTGGTCAGGTTTATTACTCATCTTACTCTACAAGCAAGAGGGGGGTAATAATATTGATACATAAAAACTTACCGTTTGTCGTTATAGACACATTTAGGGATACAGAGGGGAGAATTGTTCTAACTAAAGGGATGCTTTACGGGGAGGTTATTTTGCTGGGTAGCATCTATAGTCCCAACGTAAATGATGATGAATTTTCAGCTCTACTTTTTGGCAGGCTGGTTGAGATGGACTCCTCAAACATTCTGATAGGTGGTGATTTTAATTGCTCTCTTTGTCCCTTTTTGGACCGGAACCCGGCTCAGAACAGTGTGTCTAAAAGTGCAAGATCGCTTAAAAACGCAATAGAGGAAATCGGCCTGTAAGATATTTGGAGGCATTTAAACCCCTCAACGCAAAGCTTCACATTTCACTCCTTACCTCATTCATCGATGTCACGTATTGACTATATATTTATCTCAAGCCATCTGGCCCATCTAGTGGAGAAGTCAGATATAGGAGTTATTGCCATTTCTGATCACGCTCCTGTTAGATTAGAGATGCAACCGCCCAGACCATTAGAGCGGACTATTTATTGGAAGTTAAACAGGCTATTACTTTTTGATGACGATTTTATTAAACTAATAGAGGAACAGACAGATTTGTATTTAAACATCAATGACAAAGAAGACGCTGACCCGAGAATTGTTTGGGATGCTTATAGGGGAGAGGGGTTATAATCTCATATACAAGTCGCAAAAGAAGGAACGAATAAGACAACAAAATGACCTTGAAATAAAAATTAAAAGACTGGAAAAAGAATATTATTCGTCAAAATCAGATGAAGTCCTTAAGGAATTAGGCTGAATCTCAATTCTCTATCTTACCCCTACCCCTTACCCCTTCCCCTTGGTTTTGCGCGTTCACGCGGGACCTAGTGGTGTCCCATTTCTTATTACGACCGAGGGGTAGGGGATAGATCAAGGGGTGTATAGCCCTTGAAACGAAGTGTGGACGCGACCTCACTTGTAAACACACGCAACAACAATGGCTGCCGCATTGACCAGAGAGACACATAAATGTAAGTATTTTCGGCTTAAATAATTGATTTAAAAGTTACGACAGTCTTGTTTTGTGGTCTATGCAGTTCTGTACATATATACTTGCAACCATGTTCCTAACTGAAACTTTTTAAAAATTGCTAGCTTGCGCTAACGCTAATCGCTAACGCTAACGCTAATCGCTAACCGCTAACGTTAACGTTGATTTGAACAACAGTCCCGCATTTCTCTGCCTTGAATGGACTGTATACATCGCATAGACTGTATATACATATTAATATTAACGGTCTATGATACATCGCTACGTGCTTTACATATACCGCTCTGTATCACACAGGAGGACACAGCAGCTGGTCCACTTTCGGGCTGAAAACGAGCAGAAGTTTCCTAATTCATGTGTTCATGTTGAACCCATTCATTATTGCATTTTTACTGTATTATTGTAATCATTTGTAATTAATTCCTGTTCATGCACTTGTATATTGTTGTATGTTTTGATATGGGACACTGATGAAATGTGAGGCCAACAGGCATCAGACTGGTCTGGAATATCAGAACAGCTGTAGTTAATTTGTTTGTTTGTGGTCTTGTGTGTATTTTTTTAGTTTTACACATATGAAGCCTTTTTATGTGTGTGACATGTTAGTTATGGTTCTAATAGTTGATAATGGTTCTGTAACATCATTTTATGTAATGTTTTTGCCTGTTATGTTTAATTTATCGGCAATAAAGACAGATCTTTGTTAACAAAATGTTTTTCTGAGCATCAATGACATTCAAAACGGTGATAACTGAAACAGATATACAACACACCGTGTATACAGGGTGTATATATATGTATACATGGTACATGTGTATACAGGGTGTATATGTATGAATACGTGATACATGTGTATGCACATGTATTGCATCTTGGAAGTTTGTGATCAATACTGTATGGTGATGTAACCAAGTGGTGTCCCATTTCATAGGGGTATGTTTTCACCCCTACCCCTTACCCCTTGGTTTCAAGGGCCAAGGGGTAGGGGTAAGGGCCAAGGGGTAGGGGTAAGATAGAGAAATGGGATTCAGCCTTTAAGTCATCCAGGGAAATGTTAAGTGACTTAGTGACAAGGAAGGTTGAGAAGGATTTGTTATTTGCGCAACAAAGACTATTCGAGTTTGGCAATAAACCAAACAAATTCTTAGCGAGGCTGGCAAGCAACGCGCCCCCCCAAATTCTTTATCTCGGCACTCAGGGGCGAGAATGGTCAGCGCCATAGGGATAATAAACACATTAATGAACGTTTTAGACAATTTTATGAGAAACTGTATAGCTCTGAGATTGACTGCGACAAATTGAAGGATTGCCACTTTCTAAACAACCTGAACATACCAAGACTTAGCGAAGATCAGGCTAACTTGTTGGAAGGTCCCATTACATTGTTGGAAATTGATACAGCCATTTCATCACTCCGATCGGGCAAATCCCCCGGGGTTGATGGATATCCGGTTGAGTTTTTTGTGGCTTTGAAAGGCAAGCTTAATAATTTATTACAAAGAGTATTTAATGTATCTTTTGAACACTCAAGTCTCCCGGGAACTATGTACATCGCCAATATTACAGTAATACCAAAAAAGGATAAGGACCCAGAACTGCCTTCTTCCTATCGGCCGATAAGCTTGCTTGGAGTAGACATGAAAATACTGTCAAAGGTGTTGGCCAATAGATTGGAGCGAGTTGTACCAGACATAGTAAGCCCAGACCAGACCGGCTTTATTAAGGGTCGTTTGTCCTCGAACAATACGAGACGCCTGATTAATACTATTCATCACCTTAACTACCATCGAATTCCTGCCGCCATTGTTTCGATGGACGCTGAAAAAGCTTTCGACCGCGTCGAACTGGACTACATGTTCGAAGTGCTAAAAAGATTTGGTTTTAAATCCACTTTTATAGATTGGGTGAAGATCTTGTACAAGACACCTGTAGCCTCTGTCTTGACAAATGGGCTTCTGTCTGCACCATTTAAACTTTCACGCGGTACTGCTCAGGGCAGTCCTTTATCGCCCTTGCTATTCTCCCTGGCTATAGAGCCGCTCGCGATTGCCGTCAGACAGAATACAAATATAGGAGGAACTTTAATAGGAACTAAACAGCACAAAATTTTATTATATGCTGATGACGTCCTTCTAACTTTAACAGATCCTGATAAATCAATCCCAGAACTGGTTGATTGTATTAAAGAATTTGGACAAATATCAGGGTATAAGGTAAATTTCGAAAAATCTGAAATAATGCCTCTAACAAACAGTGATCAGGTCGAACCTGCTTATGTTAAACCTTTCCGCTGGGCACCTAAAGGATTTAAGTACCTAGGAATAAAAATCACACCCAAAATTGGTCAGCTGTATGCAGAAAACATCACTCCTTTAATTCGTCACATAAGAGAAAAAGTTACAAGTTGGAAAAAGCTTCCTTTATCAATGCTTGGTAGGATTAACCTTACTAAAATGGTACTACTTCCAAAAATCTCTTATCCAGTTTCAATGCTTTTTGTGTTTTTGAATCCAAATGATCTTAAGGACATTAATAAACTGATATCAGACTTTATCTGGGCAGGCAGAAAGCCTAAGCTTAAAGTGGATACTTTTACAACTTCCAAAACAACAGGGCGGGTGGAGCTTACCAAAGATTGAGAACTATGTACTGTCTATTCATGCTAGAATTGTTTCAGTGTGGGCAGCGGAACATGATGCAACGCCTTGGCTTGAGATTGAAAAAAGTACTTAGCATCCCCCTCTGTCTCACAAATGTATTGGATAAACGTGTAAGAGAACTGCCACCTACTGTTAAAGACAACTACCTGGTTGTTAATGTTATCAAGACATGGAGTATTTTGAAGAAATTGTTTGGGAAGTCTCAGGGCCTCAACTTTCTTGCAATTCTGGTAGATATTCCAGATTTAGCAGCAGAGCGCTGGTCTCAATCTCAGGTCCTGGCAAGAGGCTGGTATTAGGAGAATGTATGATCTGTGGGATAAGGGTAAATTCAAGACATTTGACGATATAAGATCTCACTATAATATACCTGCCAGAGATTTCTACAAGTATCTCCAGATCAGACACTACGTAAAGTCAAAGACTGGATCACTGAAACTACCAACGAACTGTTATCTGCTCGAAAAAACTCTACTGGACTGTCGGAAACGTGGACGTTTTTGTCTAGATTCTACTCTGAGATACAGACCCTAGCGGTGGATAAGCTGAAACACTTACGAACAACCTGGGTATGCTGTTTAAAATGTCAATTGACTCTGCGTCGTGGGGAGGAGATATTAGTATTACCTTCCAAGATATCAATCTGTAACAGATACAAAGAAATGCAGTTCAATATCTTACATAATGTTTACATATCACCCTATATATACAGTAAGTACACTCCAGGTGCTTCACCGAATTGTCTTAAGTGCAACTTAGCTAAAGGGACAAGATATCACTGTCTTTGGGAGTGTAAGAACATCAAGGTATTCTGGCAGGCAGTATGCAGTGAAATCAGTTTGGTGATAGGACAGACAGTCCCGCTCTGCCCACTCACGTGCTTATTGGGCTTTATACCTGACCCTCTGAGAGCTCACATAGAGACTGTTCAATTTCTTCTGATGCTGGCCATAATGGCCAAATGGGTTGGTAGCGCTGCCCCCTCTACTCAGGTGTGGAAATCTCTGATATCTGAAGTTGTAACACTAGAAAGATTGAGGCATCGTCTTAATGGTAAACTGCACCTGTTTAAAAAATGGGAGAATATTTTAAAGTGCCTAAAGGTTTAAAGGTCATTAACACAAACTGGATAAATTGTAAAAATATATGTATGCACATCTTTATGATGTGATGTTGTATGTAATTTATGTAATTTGTCCATATGCCCATAGATATGATTACTAATAGTCCTTTGTGCTGTGCTTTTGTTCCTGTATGTTATGTTTGAATTAACTAAAATGTTTAATAAAAAGAATATTAAAAAAAAAAAGCCACCCTAGCCTACCACGTCTTACAATGCCTCCTACGAGCACAGGTCCTAGCACTCAGAATTCTGGGGTTCACTATGAAGTGGCTACAACCGGCGAGGATTTGGAGATGGAAAACTGGATTCAGAGTTGACTTCATCGGGTGTCTGGTGGACACAATGCACATGTGGAACAGTGTCGATTCCCCCCAAAGCGGCTCAGGTGCCATACTCAGGACACTGGACCAGCTGGGGTTTCTTAGTTGTTTGCCACGCCATGTGATGTTACCTTTAAATGAGGCTCGGGTAAGTGACACAGAAGAAGCACTCCACATTGTATACAACGTGTGCCAATACACAGAGCAAGAGACTTCGGTGCACAGCAACCTGGTGGAGACCATGCTAGGCTCTGATCGGTATGAAAACATCACACTGGACACCAGGAGCTTTATCCTCGAGCCCTACGGGCCATTCAACATACAGATTCACCACCAGTTCTTCCAGTGGAACAGAGCCATTGTAGTGGAGCCCATTCTTGATACGACTCATTCAGCCCTGGCTCAGGTGATAGCTCCCCAACGTAAAGTACAGAGAGCAAAGAGAAAGCCAAATTCGGGCAGCTTTGGCCATGAAAAAACGCGCCTCAGGATCTGTGCACAAGACACCTGTAATGGCTACCGGGAGTCTTGAGCAGTGCGTGAGTGAAGAAGATGTCGATCGAGACATTCACACATTCTAGTGTCGCATACCATGCATATCAACTTTGGAAATACAAAACGGTATATTTGTTATTGCCTGTGTGAATGTCCCTTGTTGTTTATGTGGTCTTTCATGGTTAGAAACGCATTTACATTTGATTGCCTCAGTTGTACATTTAGTGGACATTAAGGCTGAATCGCATTTCTCTATCTTACCCCTTACCCCTTCCCCTTGGTTTTGCGCGTTCACGCGGGACCTAGTGCTGTCCCATTTCTTATTACGACCGAGGGGAAGGGGATAGACCAAGGGGTGTATAGCCCTAGAAACGAAGTGTGGACGCGACCTCACTTGTAAACACACAGGCGACAACAATGGCTGCCGCTTCGACCAGAGAGACACATAAATGTAAGTATTTTCGGCTTAAATAATTGATTTAAAAGTTACGACAGTCTTGTTTTGTTGTCTATGCAGTCCTGTACATATATACTTGCAACCATGTTCTTGACTGAAACATTTTTAAAATCGCTAGCTTGCAATGCTAACGCTAATCGCTAATTTCTAACGCTAACGTTGATTTGCACAACAGTCCCGCATTTCTCTGCCTTGAATGGACTGTATACATCGCATAGACTGTATATACATATTAATATTAACGGTCTATGATACATCGCTACGTGCTTTACATATACCGCTCTGTATCACACAGGAGGACACAGCAGCTCACAGCAGCTGATCCACTTTGGGGCTGAAAACGAGCAGAGGTTTCCTAATTCATATGTTCATGTTGAACCCATTCATTATTGCATTTGTACTGTATTATTGTTATCATTTGTAATTAATTCCTGTTCATGCACTTGTATATTGTTGTTGGTTTTGATATGGGACACTGATGAAATGTGAGGCCAACAGGCATCAGATTGGTCTGGAATATCAGAACAGCTGTAGTTAATTTGTTGTCTTTTTTTAGTTTTACACATTTGAGTGCCTTTTTATGTGTGTGACATTATGTTAGTTGTTAGTTATGGTTCTAATAGTTGATAATGGTTCGGTAACATCATTTTATGTAATGTTTTTGCCTGTTATGTTTAATTTATTGGCAATAAAGAGATTTTTGTTAACAAAAAGTTTTTCTGAACATCAATGACATTCAAAACGGTGATAACTAAAACAGATATACAACACACCATGTATACAGGGTGTATATGTATGTATACATGATACATGTGTATGCACATGTATTGCATGTTGGAAGTTTGTGATCAATACTGTATGGTGATGTAACCAAGTGGTGTCCCATTTCATAGGGGTATGTTTTCACCCCTAGCACTTAACCCTTGGTTTCAAGGGCCAAGGGGTAGGGGTAAGGGGTAAGGGGTAGGGGTAAGATAGAGAAATGGGATTCAGCCTAACTGCCCGGTCCGGCGGGGGAGAGTAAAGTCCTATCCGACTTCTCTCCCTGGCTCTGCCTCCTTCCTTCTTCTCTACAAAAACTCAATTTCAATCCCTCTTCTCACCTCTCTTCCCTCATGCCTCTCTCTCTCTCTCTCTCTCTCTCTCTCTCTCTTTCTTCTCACCCATAAAATTCGTACAACTAATTGCATATAATCAGATTTTTATATTTTATTTGTAATCTTCATTCCAAACTTCTAAACCTTCTACAACCTTTGGAAATAAGTTACAGCATTAACAACCTTAAACTAAGCCCATAAACGCTTTAATAGCGATATTTTAACTACTTCCGGTGATTTTGCAGTCACATGACTAACATAATTTGATACAGAAGACTTAAAGATTCAAATTGAACTTTATTGCATGTCTTTCGGACGTTTAGAAAGAAAGTTAAATGCTTAGACCACGCCCACAAACGCTTCAAACAGCAGTTTTCCCTCACTTCCCTTCGTCGTATCGACATGGGACTCACACCGTGATACTCTGTTAACTCTGCTTGTCCTTCCTGGTGTGCTTTTCACACCGCAGAGTCTTTTCCAAATTTTGAGCTCTGAAACCGTGACAATAGGTACCCGTACAGATAATGACTTCAGGAGTGCAGCCTGTTCACACAAATTTTGTTGAGAACAGTGCCTCCTGTAGTTGTGCGGTGTATGGAACACAGGAAGTGATTTTAAAAGCTGACCTGGGGCCCTGGACCTCCAGATCCTCTGACCTGTTTGATATATAAAAAGCCTCTAGGCGGCACTGTAAACAGACATCTATTGGAACAGATTGTAAGTAGATGTTTATTGATGTCAAATAGAAATAATATATTTCTTATACATCTGATGTAATAAATTAATTCATTGATCATTGTACTTAAAATACTTTAATATGACTTCAAACTATTTTTTAAACACTGTTTTACTTAAGAATATGGTAATACTTTTGCTTCAAAACAACAATAATTGTTAAACAATTCTTTTTATATGCACACATGTTTTGGTGCCACACAAAATCAATTTTCAAACTTTAATTGCCTTGATATATAGTAGCACTTTGGTGCCAAAAATTTAATTTCTCAAACAGCAAAATAAAATTCAAAACAAACAAGCTTCAAAATACCTCTTAATACACTTCAAAACAGACTGTAATACAGAATAAAATTTGAATTGGCTATGGGACACACGCCGGGAACTGATCAACCCCGGTTGGGCTGCCCTTGGAGGAGGGTGTCTAGTGGTAATGACCGAAACACCTGATGATTCCAAGGTTCTCTACTGATGATGTGTCCTACTATTTAGAATAACATTAATTTAATTATTTAATGACAAAACATAATCCATAACAGAAACAGAACACAACCAATTATTTTATTCTACCAGCCCGTGCATTTCCCTTTGATCCCCTTCCCTTTGATCCCCTATCGAACTGCCCAGTCATCGGACGAAGCGGGGGGGATCATCGAGAGAATCTTCTCTAACCTTAATACCGTCTTTAACGTCTCTCTACAATGTTATTCTTGCTGTAAACTGCTGCTGTACATTTTAATTTCCTAGCGGGAGTCATTCCAAAAGGATTGATAAAGAGAAGTCTAAGGCTGAATCTCATTTCTCTATCTTACCCCTTCCCCTTGGTTTTGCACGTTCATGCGGGACCTAGTGCTATCCCATTTCTTATTTCGACCGAGGGGTAGGGGATAGACCAAGGGGTGTATACCCCTTGAAAACGAGTGTGGACGTGACCTCACTTGTAAACACATACGCAACAACAATGGCTGCCGCTTCAACCTGACAGACTCATAAATGTAAGTATTTTCGGCTTAAATAATTGATTTAAAAGTTACGTCTTGTTTTGTGGTCTATGCAGTCCTGTACATATATACTTGCAACCATGTTCCTAACTGAAACTTTTTAAAAATCGCTAGCTTGCGCTAATGCTAATGGCTAACGTTGATTTGCACAGTCCCGCATTTCTCTGCCTTGAAGGGACTGTATACATTGCATAGACTGTATATATTAATATTAACGGTCTATAATACATTGCTACGTGCTTTACATATACCGCTCTGTATCACACAGGAGGACACAGCAGCTGATCCACTTTCGGCTGAAAACGAGCAGAAGTTTCCTAATTCATATGTTCATGTTGTACCCATTCATTATTGCATTTGTACTGTATTATTGTAATCATTTGTAATTAATTCCTGTTCATGCACTTGTATATTGTTGTTGGTTTTGATATGGGACACTGATAAAATGTGAGGCCAAAAGGCATCAGACAGGTCTGGAATATTAGAACAGCTGTAGTTAATTTGTTTGTGGTCTTGTGTGTATTTTTTTTAGTCTTACACATATGAAGCCTTTTTATGTGTGTGTGACATGTTAAGTATGGTTCTAATAGTTGATAATGGTTTTGTAACATCACTTTATGTAATGTTTTTGCCTGTTATGTTTAATTTATTGGCAATAAAGATATTTTTGTTAACAAAATGTTTTTCTGAACATCAATGACATTCAAAACGGTGATAACTAAAACAGATATACAACACACATGTATACAGGGTGTATATGTATGTATACATGATACATGTACTGCATGTTGGAAGTTTGTGATCAATACTGTATGGTGATGTAACGAAGTGGTGTCCCATTTCATAAGGGTATGTTTTCACCCCTACCCCTTGGTTTCAAGGGCCAAGGGTAAGGGGTAGGGGTAAGATGGAGAAATGGGATTCAGTCTAAGGCTACGTCTGACGAGAAGAAACAAATGGCACTTTGCGAAAACTAAATGCGATGAGAACACTCTCCTAATCCCACACAAAGAGGCTGTTAAAGGTCAATAAAACAAATACAGCAAACCAGACACACTGGGTACTCATCCTTTGAGTAGTGAACACGGCACGGCACCCTGTGAAAATCCTCAAAGACAACGGTATCAAGGTTTCGATCTGTTCAGTAGTCCACTTCAGTGTAGTATCATCAAAGTCCTCATAGTCATGGTCCACATGGTGACCCGTGTTACACCAACAACTACCCCCCCAAGGCTTCTGTTTCACAGCCCCTTCACGATCATCATAGTCATCATCAATTTCCTCCTAGCTATGGTCCTTGACCTCCTCGTAGTCACAGTCCACATTACTCCTAGCAGCGTTCTTACACCTTTGGATACTGGGCCGTCGAGGTTGCCAGTCTACAGGCAATTGCTCATAGGTGTTGCCCACACGTCTCTGAGTCGTGACTTGGAGCCGCTTAAGGCTCTTGTAGACGCTGGGACACCGGCGTTGCTCGGGTAAAGGCACGTCCTCGCGGTTGGAGTCGTGCTCAGCCTCATGATGTACTCCATATGCTGGCGAACAACATCATTGTAGACCGTGGGACACACGCTGCTTGGCACCGATGTGCCGCTTGCAACCCCGACGTCTCTAGAGCATTCTGCACGTCCTCATCGCCAACCTTGTTGGCGGCATAATACCTCACCTTGCGGCTTCTGTGGACACTTGGGGCTCCGCGGGTGAGTACATCCGTACCATGTGCTACGCTGCTGCCACTCTGCGCTCCCGCAACCTCCGATGCATTTGCATCTAAACGTTGTTTTGCTCCTGTAGATCCAGATATCTCGTCTCTGTTCATTGTCCTGATCATCTCGTAGTCGACACAGCTGTCGTCCCACTGACTCAAAAGCTCCGCTATGCTGTCATAACACTGCTCACTCCCTCGAAGGGTGGACATGATGTATTTGCTTTAGTTTGTGTTTGGCCGAATGTTGTGGCGAACTGTATTGTCTTTGTCTAGCAGCAGCACAGCAAATCTGTCACTTTCCTTGGTGTCAGGTCTAATAAAAATGTAAAGGCCTATAGGTTTATCAAGCATGTACTGCAGAGCCTTGTCCATGCCTTTCCTGTAGAACCTATGCGATAGAATCTGCGCTGCCTATTCCTGTGCCAAGTGTTGTTGTCCAGCTTCATCAAGATGTATCTTGGTCCTAATGCCTTTCTTCCGGTCGTTTTGAATCATTTTTGCACTCCCGTTAAGGTCTGTGTGTTTTGCAGACCACATGGCTCAATGTACACGTGTGTTTAATGTTCAAAAGTTTGACGTTGCTGTCTAGTTTGTCTCACGCAGTCCGTGTCAATACTCACCGCTCATACTACACCCTAATAAAGCCTTGGCTAAGCTTACTGGGGCGGCCATCCGACCGCGGGGAGGAGAGGCTAACCTGTTAGGACATCAATGTTGTAAGAGGCTGTATCATGCACAGAGCTTTGTTGTGAGCTATGTACATGTCTTGGTATTTTCTGTTTGTTGTATTTGTGCACACTACTTGCTTTTTATGACATGGTGAGAAAAAAGGCCAATCTAGTAATAATTTGTGCAAACCAGTTTTTGGTCAGGTTCTGTGAAAACTTCAACTGTGAACGTTCCTCTTGTACCCACCACTGAGCACCCAGAAGCCTCACTCGCTCCTTGAGTGTGGAGAATGTAGTTGGGTTTGTGATGAAGCTGAAATATTCTCTGTAAAGAGGATTGAGCTTGATGAGTAATCCCTGACCGTTCTGTATCTCCTTGTATACATCTGCCATGAGACATCCTGGTCCCCGTTTGTTTTGATGGGGAGAGGATATTTGGCATACAGGTTGTAGAACAAACCCCGGCTCAAAGTAGTAGCCTCGCTGCATATGCAAGGGAGGTTGGCGTGAGCAGAGGCTGAAGCCCTCGTTGCTTGGCCGCACAGCTCTGGGTTGCTAGTCCACAAGGACAGCGCCACACGTAAGTTTTGGTGCCTGAGGTAGCGGAACTTTAAGTCCTCAGACTCAATCAACGTAGACCAGTCGCCCGTCCGTGGTCAATCAGAAGGCCTTCATGTCTTGCTGGTCAACTCTCGACCAAGCACAGCTGGCTGCACACTGCTCGGTGATGTCATGTCCCATCAGTGTTCGATGTACGTTGTACAATTCACGTTCGACTAATGGCCCCATCCTAGTTCCCACATGCTTGGTGTTGGGCCAGGGCCCCCCCGAGTGAAGCCAACAGTATCTAAAGTGAATCTTCAGCGGTAACACAGACTCTGTTACTATAGATCGCGAGGGGCTCTCTACCTCCTTCTCTGTGAGACACATGGAACTGCCTGTGATGCATTCTCCGGGGCATAATACGACACTCGCGTCGTCACTGGAGCTCCAGTCGAGCTCTGTTTGGAATGCAAGGTTGCGATGCCTCGCACGAGCACTGTACCGGGAACCCGGACGAAGACAAGTGATTGTTCTGCCACGTTGTGCGAGATCTCATCTACACCTCTAGGTCCGTAGCTGTTGGCGTGGCTGTCGACAGTGTGAGGACCAGGCTCTCCAAGGACGACAGAGAAAGGGTACAGATCGAGAACGACAGTGACAGAGTACAATCGTCTGATCACGGACCGTCGGGCTCAAGCCGCACTGATTAAGGAGCTTGGGCTCGAGGGCGCCAAGGCTAGGATGCGTAGGCTACAGCTTCACGGTGTGAAGGACACAGCCAGCTCTGTCATGTACCGGTTTGAACGATTGATTTACAGGGTGTTTGAATATTTTCAAGTCAAGGGCATGAGGATGGAATCCTTTCAGCTGGAGCTCTTCAGGGGTGTTGTGTCTCTACGAAGCAGTTCAGCCATGCTCTGTTCAAGTACAAGCACGCTTTGCTGGACAAACTGGGCTTAGCACCGCTGGGGTCGGAGGGCTATGACCAAGACACGCTCGCTGGACTGTGGGAGATGTGGTAGAGGACTATGCGCTCAAGCTACCCCGTGGTGAAAGTTACCGGGAGAGAATAGGACTCGTGGTGTTTGAGGAGCTGTGCAGAAGATCAAACAATCGCGGGTGTTGTGGTCTCGGTCTCCTCGGCGGACTACGTGCCCGAGAGCTGTGACCAGATGGAATTGGTCAACAGTGGAAGGAACACCGGGGACTATGCCAGGGTCCATTACTCAATCCGCAAGCTCGCCGACATCAAGGACATGGCCAAGTGGGGAGTGCGCCGATATTTGCTGGGCTACCTCGACTACACTTTTGGCGCGTTAACGCGCCAACCTTCACGGAGCTGTCGCGCATAATCAAGTTTGCTGTCTCAAAGATCCAGAGCCTGCATTAACGGTATACTAGAACGTCTGAATTTGGAGACGGTGGACACCTGCCTAATAATTGCTGTCGTTACATTAGTGCAGCACAGCACTGCGTTAGGATCTCTGTCACAGTACCCAAAGTCCCAGGATTTAGGTACCTAATTGCCATTTCTAGCAGCGGTGACTAAAACGGGATCGTGGTTAAGATGATAGTTGCTGTAAACCACAATGTGAAGCGCATGTTAAGCTTTCAAGTCTGGAACCGGCTTTCGAGCAGAGCCACGCCGTCCCCTCGGCCGCGCCGGGCTACTACATGCAAAGAGATGAGTTTTCGCTCTCCAATATGAAAAGCTACATCGCGGGCCTGGGACACCTCAGCTCCAAGATCACGGAAGCCGTGACGGTCCTGTACTGTCACAACTTTGACCCAGGTAGTCTCGAGGAGGCCCATGCGTGTAAGACCACAATGAACAATTCTCTAGACGCGCTAGGGGACACATTCTCTCAACTGGCTACAGTGCTCTTGCGGGACGAGAGGGCCGTGGAATTGCGAGTGCAACACGTAGCATACATCTCGGCTCGTGCCTCTGCGCTATGCCTGAGTGCTACTGTGCTAGCTGTATTAATCAACATTGTGTTATTCGCAACGCTGTGCTCTATGTGCAGTATACACAGGCAGCACCAGATTAGAAAACTGAAATGACGAGTCGAGATGTCTACGTCTGCGCAGCTCTCGGTTGTCTGTCTACTGCTGACTCTGTTTTGGGCGGGATACTCAGTATTCGGTCAACATGTGTCCCGAGATCACAGGGAAATACTCCCCGCCGGTAAATGGAAGATCCACACGCACGTGAGAAGAACCCCTTTCCTAGTGTACGAGTTCTTTTTAGGATTGAACTCAATCAATCTCCAAGACGGGTACACAGATTGCTCCCTAATGGCCTTTAGAGGCTTACCTGAGGATAGTTTACATCACGGTTGTGATCGGCTGTGCTCCGGGGGAAGTTGGAATGAGGCCTCGATCGCCTTGAATACAGCCAAGCGCGAGTACACCAGGGCCGTGTCTCGGGTAGAAGCGGCACTTGGCGACCTGGCCTCTCTTATGGACACGCACCTCTCTGGCCACTCAAGCGCTTTAGGCCTGGATGTTGACAAACTCCTGGCAAGCAAAGGTTCAGGTTTGTAAGTTGAAGATGTCATGCGACCCTACAGGACGTCGATAGCGGACGCGCTGAGCACTGTGACGGAACACTTTCCGAGCACCACATGCGAGACTATGGCGTTCATACAAGGCCAGTCATTCTTGGGTGCCAACGGTACAAGTGTATTCAACGGGTTGCTAGACAAGTGGCGAAGCTGTGCATTCAGGTGGGCCATCCAGCTCAACGCTGTCACATTCGCCTTGCTGGGAGCTCACCAGCGCTTACTCTCATGTGCGCAGGGCGTATTGAGGTCGGACATGACCGGGTGCGAGCCCAAATTCATAAGAATATTACACGGACGTACCCGTGGCGAGCCATTTGTTGTCACCCAGAGCCATGATGGTCGTCAAGAGGGTGCACTGGAAGCCTGTGGTGCTCTCGCGTTGGTACATGTCCTTCATTGATTCCTCCAAGGATAACAGGACATGTTGGCTGGACAGGCCCATGGTGAGCAATGAAACTGTGTCGGCCTCCGTGCTCCTACACAGCAGACATGCCTGCCCCAACAAAGACACTTGCAAACTCCCGGGGTCTGCGAAGTTTGCCACAAAGACACCATCAACATGATTGGGTCTTTCTATCTTTCTGTATGTGCGACGGTCGAGGAGCTCGACGTCGAGCACGGGAGGGCTCAGCTCGTCAAGAGTGTTCGGTGATACGCAATCGTCCTGGTGCTCCAACTGATCTATGCACGTATCGTGGAACGAAACAAGGTTCTCGACAGAGGTTCCCCCATCCCTTGGCCCCGGTCACTAGAAACAATTTGTCTTTCATACCTGTACCGGCCAAACGCTTCATTTCATATTCTATGGCGCAAGATAAAATCCCTCACGGCCGGCTTGTGAGCCTTGGTCCCGTCCTTGACGAGCACCACACACTGAGTGCCCACATCCTCCGCCAAGTAGTGAACCGCCAACCTGCGGGCCATGCGATCTATGCTCGCCTGTGGATCGCCTTCAACATAGTCTGTCTCCTTGACTTTGTAGATTGCCATTAGATGGTCTGAGTGTCAAATCCTGTAGTTGTGATGGGCGGTCAATCACTTCGAACGGCGCTAGGTGAGGGTTCGCCAACATCGCGTGGATAGCTCTGTTTCTCAAACCCATCTCGGCTAATCTGGTTTTGCCCTTGAGACTGCTTTGGCTCTGGAACGTTTTAGTCAACCAAGGACCAACTAGGACTCCCTGGTGCTATTGCAGAGCCGCCCTAAACCCTGTCTTTATAAGTCCCGCTTCAAACATCCAAGCAACGTCGGATGTGAAGCCGGGCGAGGCTACCGGTCCGACCATTGGCTCTCGATCAAAGACAGAATTCTTGTGACAATGAATCCACCGGCGGACACCCCACACACAAAAAGAAAATCTAAAAGTTGTCTGCTAGCTACAATGAAGCGAACGTTCGAACCCTGGGACAGACCGAGTATGCCCCGAGAAGGCAATGGACAGTTACACCTCGAGACACAGAGTCTACTTCACGTTATACAATTACTGAACATAGGACAAACGATTCTCAACTCTCATGCTCACGCCGTGGAGTGAGACAACTAAGCACTTGCGGGCAGAAACTGTTCAGCCACGGGAACTTGCTGCGAAGCGTCATGGAAATTGTGGGTCTTGAGCAACCCCTTAGGTCAACCTTGTTGGTCCGGGTCTGACAATCACCAGGTACGCCGGGATCGCTCTGCCATGCTAGGGTACGTTAGCGAGAACATCAGCCACGTCAGCCAAAGTTGTGTGTTGTATCGCCACAGGGTGACCTTATCCAAGGTGTTGTTGTTCCTGGTCTTGAGTGGGCCACCAGGTCCACCAGGTCCACTTCAGTGAAGAAACCCCAGGTGTATGCCCGTGCACCGTGTACAGCCATTGTGGAACGTGTAGTCTCCGTACGCTAAACGCGCCGGGCCTGGGCACGCCGGCAACCTTTATGCCGGCGCATATTGGAGTCAAGCGCAGCGCTTCAAGCTGCCTAAGAATGACTTGAGACACCGGACCCACGTCATGTATTTTCTTCTTGTCATTGTACACATCCTTACACTGAGCGTCTACCACTGTGCCTATAATGGAGGACATGTGGTTATTGTCCCACAGGCGCCTGCAGGCTTCGGGAGTGAGCGCCTTTGACCGCAACAATTGCAACAGCTCTTCCTTGAGCAGCGACCCCTTGGGCTCCGGTGTGTTGAGATTTCTCACATACTCTGGCACCCTCTCGAGCGAACTGTCCGGGTTGACGTTCAGGTCCTTGAAGACCCTCACAAACATGTCCATGCTTATCATGTTATGTCTATGCGTCCGCTTCCCGCGGTATTTGATAGACTCAAGAGTTTTTGTGATACCCTGAACCTTGTACCAACGGTGGTCCACGGTGGACTTTGCGCACAGGGTGCCTCGTGAGCCCCGAAACTCAATCGCGGGGTTGTGGAGCTTCATTGTATTAAAGTTCTCGACCGAAGGCTCGCTGTGAGTAAGTACCACTAAACGGACAGGAGGGACAAGGGGTCCTCTCTGCTAAAATGCAACGGAAAGCAAACCCGATGAGCCTTGAGAGTCTGGTAGCCAGCACCAAGAAAGTGCCAGCCCTGTTGAATGGAACGGCCGTCCGCGTGTGTGTTCCACTTCTCGTGGAACGACAAAAGGTTATTGACAGAGGTCCCCTTGTCCTCTCCCTTGGCCCCGGTCACTAGAAACAACTTGTTTTTCATAACCATGTTGGCCAAAAGCTTCATCATTGTGTACTCTATGGCACACAGATTGCGCTTACAGAACTCAATGTGAGGTGCAAGCGTGCGGTTGAGTCTGAGCTCCCTCACGGCCGGCTTCTGAGCCCTAGTTCCATCTTTGACAACCACCACACACCGACTACCCTCATTCTCTGAGGTGTAGCCACAGGCCAGCATTCTGGCCATGCTCACAATGGACGCCCGCGGGTCATCCTCAATGTAGTCACTCTCCTTGACTTTGTGGATGACCATGAGATGGTCTATCAGAGTCCAATCCTGCTGTTGACATGGTGCATCAATTAATTTGAATGGCGCCAGGTGAGGGTTTGCAAGCATAGTGTTACGACTGGGGTCGTATTTGTTGTAGTGTGTGTGCATGCCCTGTTTTTCCCTTTATGTAAATAGGCTGTGCCATGACTTGAAGCTGATTGGTGGAGGCAGCTACCTGGGATTGGCGGCAGCTGTGTACCACCGCCTATTTAAGGGAGCAACATGGCGACGACAAGAGAGACAGAGGGAAGCCAGCAGGCGTTCTCCATCTCTCCTCGCCTCCCAACCTGCCACATGGTGTCTTTTGTTTGTGTATAGTTCAGTTTCTAATTGTATGGGTGGACCTTTAAATGTGTTTAGTTTTCTCCTGTTTTCATTAGTTAGGAAGGTAAGTTATTGTTCTTTTGGCCTTTATGGTTTGTTAGGTTACCTTTTTACTTTCAAGACAGGGTTGTTTTGTTTGTTGTTTGGATCATAGGCCACCCTATAGTTTAGTTACGTTATATCTTTATTTATTTAACCTTTATGTAAAAGATACATGATTGTGTCCAATAAATACATTGGGACCAACACATATGTTTTGTGGCTGCTTGGGGGACGGGGAAGATGGGGCAAGTTATTCCATGTTGTGTTGCGTCCTAGGCACCCCTAGACTGGGGCGTAACATAATTGGGGGCTTGTTCCGTTTTTCTTGTCGCGCTTCGTTTCCGGTTTGGTACGGCGTGTGTGTTTTTTGTGTTCTGGTTAGCGTTGTTTTTTGTGTGTGGGGGGAATTATGGAGTTTTCACTGGATGATTTTGTGACTAGACCTTCTTTGGCGAGGATTGAGAAATGCAGAAAAACAGACCTGTTGTTGTTGGCAAATCATTATGAAGTGCAAGTGTCTTACGGTGCCAATAAGGCGGAACTAAAACAATTTTTGTGTGCAGAGTTGGTGGAGCGGGGCGTCTTGCCTGACCTGGCTGCTGCGGGTGGCGCGGCGGGTGACGCACCAGTGGCGGAGGTGAAAGCGGTGGGGGCTGCTGGTATGCTCGCTACTGGTGTGGGACTTGAGCCGGTCACGGGTCCTCTCATGGGAGGATCTCCGCATTACCCTCCAAATAAAGGAGGTAGAGGCCAAAAGCAGACAGCTGGAAGTGCAAGCCATGCATTTGCGGGTCAGAGCTCTCGAGCTGGAAAGAGGTAACCCTGTAGTCTCCACCCCGATGTCTCCTCTTGACCGCAGTAATGTTTCTGTTCCAGCCTTTGACATTAGTAGGCACATTGCTCTAGTACCTCCATTTCGTGAGTCCGAGGTTGACTCGTATTTTAGCGCTTTCGAACGAATAGCGGCTGCCCTCAGTTGGCCCAAAGAGTCTTGGTCTCTTCTCCTCCAGTGCAAATTAGTGGGGAAAGCTCAAGAAGTATGTGCCAGTCTTTCTATTGAGGATAGTCTCGACTATGAAACCTTGAAAAAGACTGTGTTGCAGGCTTATGAGTTGGTCCCCGAAGCATATCGACAAAAATTTAGAAATAGTGAGAAAACGCTAACCAGACATATGTTGAATTTGTGCGTGACAAGAGTGTTTTGTTTGACAAATGGTGTCAATCGTGTAATGTTAGAACTATGGCGGAGATTAGAGAGCTGATCCTGCTCGAAGAATTTAAAAAGTGTTTGCCAGAGCGCATTGTGGTTTATTTGAACGAACAAAAAGAGTCATCGGTAGCGAAAGCGGCTGTGCTGGCTGATGAATTCATATTGACCCATAAAAGTGTTTTTTCTACGCCAAAGCTTTGGTTCACGTGTTTTTGCCCGAACGTAGAAATCGCTCGCCAAGGATGATGCGTAAAAGCACCTCACCAGCTGCGGGAGAGGGCCGCGAGTGTTTTTATTGCCACGAGCCAGGCCATTTGATTGCAGTTTGTCCGGTTCTTAAAAAGAGAGCACCACACAAGACCTTTAAACATCCTGCAGGTGTAGGGTTCATAAACGCTGCTTCCTCACCTGTAAACCACACTGAGTCTTTGACTGAAGCGATTCTCACGGAAGTTGACCCTCGTTTTAAGCCATTTGTGACTCACGGATTTGTTTCTGTTACTGGCGAAGAATCGGATAAAGTGCCGGTAACTATTCTTCGAGATACAGCCGCCTATCATTCGTTCATACTGGCTAATGTTCTGCCACTCTCAAATGAAACGTCGTGTTGTTCTGATTTGTTAGTATGGGGAATTAAAATGAGTGAGCTTAACGCCCCACTTCATATGATCTACTTGCATTCAGCGCTTGTGTCTGGACAAGTGAAGGTCGCCGTGCTTCCGCAGTTTCCGATTAGTGGCATTTCGTTTATTTTGGGTAACGATTTGGCCGGAGGGAAAGTGTTTCCTCTGCCTGAAGTAGTTACTGATCCCATTTCGGTTGCGCCTGTTTGCTGCACCCCCTCTGACTCTTCTGCTTTGTCTGTGCCTTCTCTGTTTCCTGTGTGTGCCATTACGCGAGCACAGGCTCGTAAATTCGGTAAGGCTGTTGATTTATCGGAGTCGTTTATGGCTACATTAGATGAGGGAGTGTCCCCTGCTACTGAAAATGTAATGAAGTGTGAAAAAGTAACTAAATGTGTCAACCAGTTTGATCTTTTTCCTGCTGACCTAGGCCTGAGTTTAAACGTGACCCGAGAAATGTTAATTGATGCTCAGATGAATGATCCGTCTTTAACTTTGTGTCTGTCCTCTGTTGTAGCCGCTGAGGATGACTGCAAGCGTGGTTTTTTTTCTCGACAACGGGGTCTTGATGCGACGGTGGAGCCCTGACTCCAGTGAGATACACGTTGTAAACCAGGTGGTTGTGCCGACAGACTATCGTGCACAAATTTTGAGTCTTGCACATGACTCCAGCTTAGCAGGACACCTGGGTGTTAAAAAAACGTATCACCGTGTGTTGCGCAATTTCTTTTGGCCCGGGTTAAAGTCTGACGTAACAAAATACTGCCGCACCTGTCACACATGTCAAGTCGTGGGAAAGCCCAATCAACCTGTTCCTCCGGCACCGCTTCATCCAATCCCTGTGCTTGGTGAGCCGTTTGAGCAAGTGTTAATAGATTGTGTGGGTCTGTTACCACAAACTAAATCAGGACATAAGTATATTTTAACTGTGATGTGCGCCGCGACGCGGTATCCTGAGGCCATTCCTCTGCGCACCCTTAGAGCAAAACCAGTTGTGAAAGCGCTCATTAAATTCTTTACAACTTTTGGTTTGCCTAAAACTATACAGAGTGACCAAGGTACAAATTTTATGTCCAAACTGTTCGCACAAGTGATGAAAGAGCTAAAAGTTGACCATGTAACATCGAGTCCTTACCATCCAGAGTCCCAAGGCGCACTTGAGAGGTTCCACCAAACCTTAAAATCCATAATGCGAAAATACTGTCTTGAGTCTAGCAAAGAGTGGGATGAAGGTCTCCCTCTTTTGTTATTTGCCGTGCGTGAAATTCCACAGGAATCGTTAGGTTTCAGTCCTTGTGAGTTGGTGTTTGGTCATACTGTGTGCGGTCCTCTTCATCTTCTTAAAGATAAGTGGTTGTCAGAGTCGCCAAAAGCTGAGCATAATGTGCTTAATTATGTCAGTTCTTTTCGTGAGCGTCTTAATGTTGTGTGTCAGTTAGCCCGTGATAATATGACACGCAGTCAGGTTAAAATGAAGCGTCGCTATGACAAAAAGTCTGTTCTTCGTGTTTTTAAGTCAGGTGAGAAAGCTTTGGTGCTGCTTCCGTTACCTGGATCCAGTCTGCAGTCTCGGTTTTCGGGTCCATATACAGTGGATAGGAAAATCAGTGACACAGACTATGTTGTGCTAACTCCAGACCGGAAGAGAAAATCGAGAGTGTGTCATGTTAACATGCTGAAACATTACTTTTCCAGAGTGACAGATTCTACTCCGTCTCCCGCTGCGCCTGTGATGTCCGTGTCTGCTCCTCCGTACAGTCTGACTGATGATGGTCTAGCAGAGAAAAGTGGTTTGATGCCGGCCGCTCGTTTAAAAAATTCAGAAGTACTGTGTAATTTGGAGGACTTTTTGTCCCATTTGTCTGTTTCGGCCCGTGCGGATATCGTAACCTTGATTGAGGACAACCTATTGCTTTTCTCTGACCATCCTAGTCAAACGTCGGTTCTATATCATGACATTGATGTAGAGGACCACAAACCCATAAAGCAACACGCATATAGAGTGAATCCTTCGAAAAGAGCTATGATGCAGCAGGAGATGAGTTATCTGGTTGAGCATGGGTTGGCTGTTCCCAGTATGAGTGCGTGGAGCTCCCCCTGTGTTTTAGTTCCGAAACCTGACAATACCACTCGTTTTGTAACGATTACCGCAAAGTGAATTCCGTTACTAAACCCGATTCTTTTCCGCTCCCCAGGATGGAGGATTGCATAGACCGGGTAGGCTCCGCCAATTATGTGACGAAGCTGGACCTGTTAAAAGGTTACTGGCAAGTTCCTTTAACACCAAGGGCCTCGGAGATATCAGCATTCGTTACACCTGATACTTTCCTCCAGTATACTGTCATGCCATTCGGGTTGCGTAATGCACCCGCTACTTTTCAGCGGAATGCGCATCGTTTTATCTGGCGTCGAAAGTTGCATAGTGTATTTGGATGATGTTGTTGCGTACTCCTTTGGACTGAACATCTTAATACACTGTCCCTTATTTTTAGGGCACTTCGTGAGGCTTCCCTTACTCTTAACCTTGCGAAATGTGAGTTTGGTAGAGCCACTGTTACTTATTTGGGTAAGCAGGTAGTTCAGGGCCAGGTGCGTCCTTTTAGCTGAAAAAGTGCAAGCGATTGTTGATTTTCCGTCCCACAGTCCAAGAAAGCATTGCGTCGCTTTCTTGGAATGTGTGGATATTACCGTGGGTTTTGTCGCAATTTTTCTGATGTGGTGGTTCCTCTCACGGGTCTTGTAAGCCCCTTAAAAGCGTTTGTTTGGTCTTTCAAATGCCAGGCTGCTTTTGAGTCTGCCAAGGCATTGCTGTGTAGTGCCCCTGTTTTGCCGCATATGTTTTAACTTTTAAGTTAGAAGTAGATGCCAGCGCTACAATCAGGCGCTGTGCTCCTGAGGAGGATGATCAGGCTGTCGATCATTCCGCCTGTTACTTTAAAAAGTTTAACAAGCATCAGCTTAATTATAGCACCATCGAAAAGGAAGCTCTTGCTCTCCTTTTTGCTTTGCAGTACTTTGAGGTTTATCTCGGTCTAGCTCACAGCCTATCAGTGTGTTTACTGATCACAACACGTTGTTATTCCTCGCTAATATGCGAAACTCCAACCAGCGGCTTATGCGTTGGTCTCTTCTTCTGCAAGATTTCAACTTGCAGATTCACCATAAGAAGGGTACCGAGAACATAATTGCAGACGCTTTATCTAGAAGTACCTCAAACGTCTAGGAGTTGAACCAAGTTGGGGGTTGGTTCAATTCTTAGTTGTGGGGGTGTTAAGACTGGGGTCGTATTTGTTGTAGTGTGTGTGCATGCCTTGTTTTTCCCTTTATGTAAATAGGCTGTGCCATGACTTGAAGCTGATTGGTGCAGGCAGCTACCTGGGATTGGCGGCAGCTGTAACATGGAGTGTGCCATTGCTGTGTTCAACATCATAATCTACGGGTCACGGGGACCCGTGCAGTTTTATTCATAGTGTTTTATTCATAGTGTTTATTTCGTAGTGTTGTGTTGTCCTTCGGGTCTCCGGGACCCGTGGCGTTGTCCTTTAACTCCCAGGGAGCCGTAGCATTGTCCTTTGGGTCCCAGGGACCCCTGTGGTTCTCTTTTGGGTCCCGGGGACCTATGACATTGTCCTTTCGGGTCACCAGGACCCTTGACATTGTCCTTCGGGTCCCTGGGACCCATGGCATTGTCCTTCGGGACCCTGGGACCCATGGCATTGTCCTTCGGGTTCCAGAGACCCTTGTCATTGTCCTTTGGGTCCGAGGGACCCAAAGCATTGTTCTTTCGGGTCACCAGGACCCTTGACGTTGTGTCCTACGAGTCCCAGGGACCCATGGCATTGTCCTTTTGGGTCCCCAGGACCCATGGCGTTGTCCTTTTGGGTCCCCAGGACCCATGGCGTTGTCCTTTTGGTTCCCCAGGACCCTTGACGTTGTCCTTTGGGTCCCTGGGACCAGTAGAATTGTCCTTTGGGGTCCCATGGACCCATGGCATTGTCCTTCAGGTCCCTGGGACCCGTGGTACATTCAATCGATCGTAATAGTTCTGCTAGCCTCGCATTGTCCCGCCTTTGAGTCCCTGCGATCCTGGCCAGTGGCTTGTAGTTGTAGTAAAAACAGGAAAGGCAAAGGCGAGTGGAAAGGGAGGTTAAAAAAACAAACAAAGGCTTGATATTGGTCTACTTATTATTTTTATTAAACACACACACACACACACAGTATACACTGTGGACACATTGGTCTTCTTGTTGTCGTCATTTTATTTTTTACATTATCTTGTTTTGGACCTTTGCACTTTTTTTATGTGGCCTCTGCACCACCAAAGTGAACATAAAATAACTATTAAATATATAAATGCATATGCCACTGTTGTCCAAATCCACACAATCAACAGAGACGGCATCTTGGAAGTTTGTGATCAATACTATATGGTGATGTAACCAAGTGGTGTCCCATTTCATAGGGGTATGTTTTCACCCCTACACCTTACCCCTTGGTTTCAAGGGCCAAAAGGTAGGTGTAAGGGGTAATGGGTAGGGGTAAGATGGAGAAATGGGATTCAGCCTAAGCCCCTCAAAAAGGCAATTCATTTGTAGGAAGAAAGAAGGAATAATAATTTCTTTGATTCCAATAGGGCCTTTGCCGAAGTAGGCGCTTGGCCCTAATAAACCACCGTGAGTGAGTTGTTGTTTTTTGTCTTCTGTCAAAACCAAACTGACTGACCAAATTGGATTGTGGCAGATGACGACCCCGACGTGATGGTCAAAAGGACATTATTGGGCTCACGGATTGCGGCCTCTGAACCAAATGCGTCTAGACTCACTAGGTAAGCAGAAACCTGTTGAATAATAAACCAAATTGGACAAATGGAATATACTTTATTCAAATTTGTGAAGCGTTACCACATTTTGATCTGCGCACGTGTGTCCCGTCCCCCCGAGCTGGTAAAGACAGGAAACCCTGCACTAAAGACTGACTGGCACTGCCGGGCAGGAACTTTCTGTGCTAGCAAGTTTGGGCCATTCTACAGAGCTGCAGGGTGAAGTAGGACGGGCCTCCGTGCACGTCGGGTTTACTGGCGGGCGCCGCTACTTGTGATGACCGTGGCCAAAGGCAAAAGTAACTTTCTGCCGAGTTCAGTGATACCTCACGCAATAGTCCATCTTAAACGGTGCAAAGTCATAAAGGTGCATGGTTAGAGTACAGCGGGCGGCTCAGTATCACATGTAGACCACACATTATAAGTTTCATAAATGGGATGGTGTTTGTCAGATAAGGCTGATTTCCTGCTGCCACCAGGGGTTTTTTTTTGCTCATAGGTGTCCTCAAGCCTGGACTCTTGTCAATTGTGAGAAATTCCGGCCAAATTGGACATCGTGCACTCAAGTTACAACAACTTCTTTGTTCACCGATAAATGCTGCAAATTGCGCCACGCCCACACGGTTGAACGAAAACTCAAGCTTTTAAAAACTTTTCATCGTAAAAACGAATTTGAGGTGGATCGGATGAAATCTCTAAGAGAAGATTGTTAAAGTGTAGCGCCTTGACTTTTGGGCCTACATCCTGTTGCCACTAGGGGCGCTGCAGCTGTGAATCAATCTCGGCCTGTAGATGTTGTCAGGGTTGGAAATTACTGAAAAGTTTCGAGCCAATTGGTCAGTGCACACTCAAGTTACACCCACTTCCTTTTTCAGTGGCCCCTACCGGATGTTGGTGCTCTGTAACTTGTGCATTTAACTTTTGCGCTATTACAATTCTTTTAATACCTTTTAAGGTCTTAAGATGGCACGAGCCAAATTGAATGAAGTCTGTCGGATAAAATCTCTAGGAGTTTGTTAAAGTACAACATGTAGAAATGGTCAAAATCGCACAAATTTTGAACTTTAAAATCGGCGGACTTCCTCTTTTGTTAAGGGTATGGCTCCAAGGAGCTTTTTTGGAAGTCTTGTCGTGCTACTAGTGTGTACCACATTTTGTTAGTCTACGTTAAACACACCACGTTAACGTCCTGCAGGGGCTCAATTATTTTTTCAATTTTGTAGGGGGTGCTATATTTCTGTGCGCCGCATTGTCGGATAAAGGTTTTTAGGAACGAGGTCGCCAAGTGAAAAGTGCAAATGTTGATAAAGAAAAGTAGCATTATGTGTATACTGATTCTGTGTGGTTGTGGTCATATTGGGCGCGTACTCAAGGCTGTGAGCCACAAGCCTTTTGAGAAATGGCAAAAAGAATTTAAGTTTCCCTCCAATTTGGAAGCCTTAAAGATGAACTGAACTGGAATTTGAATAATGGTGATATAACAGATGTATTTCATTTCTTCTCACTGGTACACTTATTAAAATGGGTGAATTTGTTAAAAGGGACAAAATGGCAAGTTGAAAGTGTTGTTTTTGTTACATGGGCGCCGCCATGTTGGAATTCCACAATCTACTACGTCACTGGCATGGTAAGCTACTCCGTGGCTAACTAGCACTAGCAGCGCAGCCATAAGAACAGCATACAAAGAGTCGGAGGCTAGCAGACATATGGCTGGGGAAACGGAAAGAAAGAAGTCTGGGGGGGTCAGACTGTATTGCCCCAGGCTGCAGTAAGGAACTGTATAGGGCTAAGGCAGCTGGGGTTACGACACATTTCCACAGGCTACCTTTGACAAGGAATAAAACAGTCCTCAACTCATGGCTAGCAGCTAGCTGCCTTAAAACGGGCTAGCCCTCCGACAGCCCCTGGATTTCGAGTCTGTAGCATTTTTTAGCGACAGACTATTTGGAAAGCTATGCTTCTGATACAACAGCGTCACTGGTAAGGTAACAGACTGAAACCTGAGGCCTGCAGGCTCTAGTGCAGGGCAGACCGATAGACCACCGGCAAGTAACGCCACAGATGCCACCGATGCTACCTGCCGCAGACAGGGCGCTGAAACTGCTCACGGCAGGCAGAAGACAGAGAGGTAGCTATGGTTACCTGTTATCAGCATACTATCAAGTCTACTAGGCAAAGGGCAGGATGTAATGTTGTTGTCACTTACACAAAACACGAACATGTTCACTTACAAAAATAAAGCCCAACGTATAGGCTTTATAGCGTTCAACAAAACAGAGACTGACACACTGGGCAGTACTTGTAATTGAGACACAACACCAAGCTAGACACCAAACGATCCAACCGAGGGAAAGGGCTAGCAACTAAATACGTTGGAAGCACTCTTATGACAAACTCCCAAGCTAGAACTCTGACCATAGACTGTATAAATAAACCAAGACTCCGACGATATCATAGATTGATAATAATACGTTTACTAGCCGCTAACTAAACCACAGAATAACGTTCTCACCCTGAAGCTAGCTGATGTTCGCCCTCAGGGCACATTGTTGATGTAGAAACAGCTGCTAGTTCCATAGTAAAAAAAATCCGCCAACTCTGCACCTGCCTAATCAAAGTAAACGGCAAAAACTTGAATCCTCCGTTGCATCTATGGTCAAACTGGGGTAACTCTCCTACGTGCAGCTAACAGGCGATCCCATTGGATTAATTTGTCCAATTACATTTTCCACTTATCTGCCTCTATTTTCTTAAACAAACAGGACATTAACCATGTTTTTAATGTTTTCTCTAAATGCAAACGCTATATAAGCAGTCTATTTCCTAAAATGCATAATGTGCTTGGATACAATAAATGAGAGTGCATGACAGTAAGCTGCACACACACACACACACCGATCCCTGTCAGTCCCCCCCACAAACGATCCTGTACGGAAGGTGGAGCCTGAAACTGATCGTCCTCCATGTGGTGGTAGTTAGACATTACAGGCATGTCCCTCACAGGCTCAAATGCCATTAAAATTACTCCTTTTCGTGTGTATATAATATGCTGCAGCCGTTGCCTATAAGCCTTCGGGTCCTACCATGCCAGTGACGCCATCGATATTGTAAGAACACTAACAAATGTTTTGTGTTCCTTAAAAAACAGCTATATTGATTTTTTTAATTAAAATTTTTAGTGTAATTTATTTGTAATTATCATAACCAACAAGTTATCAACTTTTATTTTTTCAGTTCAGTTCATCTTTAACTATGCTTACTGACAGACTGCTATTACTATTCCAGCTAAATGAGCCACAAGGGGCCTTTTGAGAAATGGCAAAAGAATTTAAGTTTCCCTCCAATTTGGAAGCCTTAACTATGCTTACTGACGGACTGCTATTACTATTCCAGCTAAATGAGCCACCTTAAGGGAGAGAACTGTTTGTCTTCTTCTTCGTCCCGACTGACCAAATTGGGCGGCGTCACCACTGCAAAGAATCTAGCCGAGGCAGTTGTTGGCTGAGCCTAATTCCAAACTATGCACTTACCCAAACGAAAGACACAAGCAAAACTCTGGCCCACTGCACCATCTGCTGTGGCACCCCCTACTGGCTATCAGAGGCCGACGGCAGCCGGGGCCCAAGTCCGGCCTCTGACCTGAAGGGCAAATGGGGCACCCCACCCCCTGGCCACTGTCGGGGCATTTTTGGACTGTCCTGTTTTTAAAATTAAACGTGGACACAGAATTAGCTGGCATTTTAAACACATTGCAAGCATACATTTATGTCTTGGGGGGGGGGGGGGGAAGACCTCGCCCTTTGCTACTGTGACATTTAAGATTACTTACTTCTAAAAAATGTGGCGCTCCAGCCTGCGCCGCTGTGAAGGTGTCAGTCTGACAACAAGGGGTATAAAGTGTGGGCAGCACCTGGGGTTCAATGTGCTTGCTCAGGCAGCACATATGACAAAATTGGAACGATACAGAGAAGATTAGCATGGATGGTTTTTGTTCTTCTCCCCCAGCGCCCCCCCTGCGGCGTGAGCCACAGGGGGCCCCCCGCTTTCACCTGCGCCCACCTGTTGGCTCTACACCCTCTCCTAGTCCTCTCCTGTCACTCTTCGATGAAACAAGTCCCTCCAACCGTTTACCCCAAACATGTGTAGCAAAATATGGAACGAACAGGCACTTTTGGTAAGGCAAGAAAAATGGATCGCACACAACAGAAAAGAAAATGTCAATCATCTCAGGAAAAGGTCATCTGGAGGTCTAACAGGAAATAAACAGATCAGTTAAAGGGCCAGTGTGTGTCTTCTGTCTAAGGGTTATAAACTGTAACTGTGATCATGACATGATGATAATAATAATTGTAATCCTTACATATTATTTATGGTGTATTTGTATTTTGTGTGTGTGTGTTTTCATGATCAAATCTTGCTTTTCCTCCAAAGAAACAGTCAGGCTGCAATTGTAATTACATTATGGTTGTCTGGAAAAACTCACGAGTAGCTTGACTTTGTTGCTACAAAGCTAATTAAGACTATCAGCTTCACACAACTCTCTCTGTATTTTATGGCCATGTTCAGAAGATTGTGTCATCCGGTAACTTTCCCGCGCAGAAGCTCAAGTGAATATAATCCTCCGTGTCCTCCTTGGCTAGTAGCAACTGTGTGGAGAAGGGGTAGGGGTGCATGCGTGATCACGGAAGGCTTGTATCATGTAGACGCGCCGACAGTGCCGACAGTTGTTGGGCTGAACCCCTAGTTGCCCACGGTGCTTTGCCATTGAAATATGTTATGAGCAGGTGGCACCTTGTACGGCAGTGTGTGAATGGTTATATAAAAGGTCCTTGAGTAGTTGCTAAGACTAAAAAAGCACTATATAAAAACAGTCCATTTACATGAACTTTATTATATGGTTAAAGAAAAGCATGTTGCACAAGACCTTCTGCCATGATAACATATCCAGTATCTATATATTGTACTAAAGGACACATCTGCCAACACTGTTTTACCAAATGGATTGGTCCAAGGCCATGCCTACGCTGTCACAGGTGTGAAACAGGTGAAGAATTGCATTTGTTTTTAAAGTATTATATACAGGTATATCACCAATAGTTATATTTCAGGTTTTTAAATTGCTTATCTCTGTAAATTAATTTTGCCTATTCAATAAGTTTTAGGTTTTAAGTTGACCTCTAGTCATATGCTTTAAAGTAAGTAAGTAAGTACAGAGTAAAGTGTTGTTATTTTTATGCCATATAACAATTGTGATTTCTTTGATAATTACTGGCCAGATGATGAGCCGAGGGAAACTGTTAAACCTGGTGCGTTTGTGGAACCCCTGGGGCGAAGGAGAGTGGAAAGGAGACTGGAATGATGAGTAAGGACAGAGAAATTGCTTTCATTTGCTGCCTGAAATTATATTACATTGCCGATACATACATTGCCCCACACAGGCAAATGTCTTAGGAATGCTTTTTCAACAATTTGCATCAGCTTCTTGATGATAATGTTTAGAACAAAATAATGTATGAAAGGTTTGAGGACATTTTAAACAGAGCCATGAGAAGCATTTCTATAGATATTTCATTAAACTAACATTCTTGTTATTATAAACTGTTTTCTCATTATTAACAGCAGCAAAGTATGACAAAGGAAGCCAAGGTTTGACAGGTCTTCTACATTCATATCTTTGAGGTTTTATCAGTTCCTCCCCAAAAATTGGTGTCATTCAAATGAGGGTAGATAATTGCTGTGCACTTTTTTAAAGTATAATCTCCTCACAAATGTAGGATTAAATTGTGCCTTACATTGCTAAGTATGCTAACAATGTTTGGAACAGAGCCATGAGAATTTTTGAGCTGTCTTAATGTCTTGGCGGTTTTCACAAAACTAGTTTTGGCGGTTTTTAGTAGTGGAGTTTCGAACACTGGATACTTTCTATAAGCAACTTTACAGTTTCCTTTTGTAAGACCCTCCCTGCCTTTTTGAACTCCATGTCACAAGAGCCACAAGATTTATAAGTCGGGTTTTACACTACTAAAAATGGCTAACCTTCAAGCTCAAGCTGATTTGTTTTACTTAAAAAACTAATTTACCTTTATTTAAGGTTGGTATTTCTTTTTCAAGAGAGATATGTGTATGTAATATATAAGTAAAACCTGTCAAAATGTTCAAGAAAAATAAGATAATCTTGTTCCTCCAATGCTACCAAACTTTGCCAGAATAGTGTATCTAGTGCATCTGGTAAAAAAAACACCTGTGTGCTCTATGTCCCGGGTTACTCTGCCCTGCAGTGCCCTGTTACGCTCTGTAACGCCCTGCCGTGCCCTGTAACGCCCTGCAGTGCCCTGCTACACCCTGTAACGCCCTACAGTGCCCTGCTACACCATGTCACACCCTGCAGTGCCCTGCTACACCCTGTAATGCCCTACAGTGCCCTGCTACACCCTGTAACGCCCTGCAGTGCCCTGCTACACCCTGTAACGCCCTGCAGTGCCCTGCTACACCCTGTAATGCCCTGCAGTGCCCTGCTACACCCTGTAACGCCCTGCAGTGCCCTGCTACACCCTGTAATGCCCTACAGTGCCCTGCTACACCATGTCACACCCTACAGTGCCCTGCTACACCCTGTAACGCCCTGCAGTGCCCTGCTACACCCTGTAACGCCCTGCAGTGCCCTGCTACACCCTGTAATGCCCTGCAGTGCCCTGCTACACCCTGTAACGCCCTGCAGTGCCCTGCTACACCCTGTATGCCCTACAGTGCCCTGCTACACCATGTCACACCCCTGCAGTGCCCTGCTACACCCTGTAATGCCCTACAGTGCCCTGCTACACCCTGTAACGCCCTGCAGTGCCCTGCTACACCCTGTAACGCCCTACAGTGCCCCGCTACCTCCTGTAACGCCCTACAGTGCCCAGCTACCCCCTGTAATGCCTTGCAGTGCCCTGTTACAACTACTATTTCTAGTCATAGTTCCATTATCTTTATTGTGACTATTATTGCCACTGTTTATTACACCCCCAATTACTGGAATTGTTGGGTCTTTGTAAATAATAGACTGTTGTCTAGACCTACTCTATCTGTAAAGTGTCTTGATATAACTCTTGTTATGATTTGAAACTATAAATAACATTGAATAGAATTGCCTCTTAATTTTTAGAATAATTTGTAACATATTGCATTTTCCCCTTTCTTCACTGACAATTTGCATCTAAAGGTCACCTTTGTGGAAAACTGTGAGTCCACAAGATCGTGAGATGTGCCTTTCAGTGCGTGATGATGGGGAGTTTTGGTAAGCATGATATCAAAATACAGTCAATTCTAAAAATTCCAAATTCAAAATGTTAGTTTTTCTTTGGAATAAGACATACCTTGTAATTTAAAATTGGATTTCAGTAACATATCTAAAACAATCTAAAAACAGATTGCAATCTTAACTCAACTTATCAATACCCAGCCCTATTTTCTCTTTGACAGATCAAGTGAATCACAGACTAAAACTAAAAACTAAATTAATCTTTGATGTCAACAGGATGACACTGGAAGATTTCTGTAAGTTCTACATAGATCTTGACATCTGCTGCCTGTGTCCCGACTTCCTGGATGGAAACTCTTCCTGCCACTGGAAAACCTCCTTCTATGAGGGCAGATGGGTTGCAGGAACAACTGCTGGAGGATGCATGAATAACCTTGGTACTTCCACGATCCTATCTGGTCTGAAAAACTGTCCCCTCAAAAAAAGCATAGGGGGACTGGAGTGTGCCAATGTGAGAGTGTAGAGATTTCTATTGAGATAATGTAATTAATTAGTTAATTATAAAATGTAAAATTATATACAAATTACAAATTTATCAATTTAATTATACATTTAAATAACATACAGAAATACAACCAACAGCTTGTTGACACACACACACACACCTATACTGCCGACACTGGACTATCGGGCTACATCGGCCCCTTGTTGGTGAATGTCTAATTATGCCAAAGTCTGTATGGTTCTCTTGACAAAATTGGAAATGCAAATTTGTTTCCCTATCTGTCTTCCAGACAGTTTCTGGACTAATCCACAGTATCGGGTCAAGATTAAGGGATTACTTGATGAATGTTCTGCAAAACAGGGTGAGAAAACATGCTGGTGTCTCTCATGCAAAAAGCCTGACAAGAGAAACAGGCGCCAGTTCCAAAACTTCCACATTGGATTCTCTGTATTTGAGGTAATTATTTGGCTACCCTTTGTGTCTGTTGTAGTGTAATAACTATGCTGTAATTAGCGGTTGAAGTTAGCATTCATAGTTATGTGGCTCAAAACAACATAAAACACTCAATTTTAGGACCTAAACACGTGTTTTTTTCTAGAATTTGGTAAACCTCTGTATGCCCCAAGTGATCATAAAATGCCCTGATTTGTACATTTTTACATTAATTACATGTTTCATAACTCATTTTCCTCTGATTTCTCCAAAGGTGACTGAAGAAGTAAGTAACATTTCTAGCCCAATCATCATACACAGTACATGCCAACCTACATTGTGCAGCTATGTTATACTGTAAACTGCATAGAACTGAAATATACATTTATTTCTGGTATTACAGTACAATGCACAGAGCGGGAAGTTCCCAGCCTCTTTCTTCAGCAGAAAAGTACCTGTGGCCCAAACTAAAACCTACCTGGATGGACGTCAGGTGATGGAGTTCCTTTTTCTAAAGCCTGGTGAATACGTGATTGTGCCGTCCACCTTCAATCCCAATGAAACAGCCTCCTTCATCCTGACCATCCTCTCCAAGGCAGAGACCCACGTTCAGTATGTCACTCGCAACTCACTTGTTTGTGTTAAACACATGTACCATTACCCTATATGCCACAGTCAACATATTATAAGCCTTGAACTGCAGTGCAACAGGCAACGTTGAGTAAGTTACTTAAAAATTGTAATCAATTTATCACATTCCTTATTTAATTATTTAGCAGCAATAGTGTCAAATGGGGCTTTTAAACAACTCCAAAGCACTGATAACAAAGTTAAATTAAACCCTCCAACAAGCCAACCCCCAAAATGTCAATGTACTGTAACGGAGTGTTACTGGGATTTAGAAACTGTAAAGACATTGCTGAATTTCAAATAGTAATCACTGCTTGTTTATAAAGTAATGTGTTACTGCTCAACACTCTCCACAAGTAAAGCATGTATGTTGTCTTTCCTCAGTGAGAATTCTGCTGGTGATAATCACAAACAAAGGGAAGCAGAAGAGGTGTGCAAGATTTTTAAAATACTGTATAGGGTCAATGTTCATATTATTGTGGTATTGCTGTTGTGTTCCATGGTTACTATGTTGATTACACTGATATCATAAATAGTATATAACTACATACATATCAAAGAGTGCATTCATTCATCTGGAGCTGAAACACTTCTTTTGCAATCTTTTGCAGCCCATGCAAATCAAAAACGTACAGGATGACGACAAAAGAGAAGCTTTTTCCTTCAATACTCTGACAAGGTAATTTGTGTGTGGTAAGGAATTAAGTCAACATTTTGGAAAATATGCTTAATTGTTTTGCTACATTCTCCACCAGACTCTAAGAAGCATCCTGATTTCACGGAAAATAAGTGAAATGACCACTGATCATTGCATTATGTGGTGGTGATGGGACTATAACACATGTAATCATTATTCCGTTGGGGTTTTGTCTTTTCTACTGGAATTAAAAAAAATTATGTAATTTCTTTTAAACCCTTAAGGTGTTCATGCTATTTCCTTCTTTTTATTTCCAGTATGAAGAAGTGGATGCTGAGCAGCTCCAAAGGCTTCTAAATGAAAACATTCTGAAAGGTTTGGACTGTAAAACATCAAAAGGCTAGACAGCATATTAGCTAAATGTATATATTCAAATAATATAATAATCTTGTGTAGCACTGCTATGTTGTATGTAGTTAAATTCAGTCTACTGCTATTTCTATTTTTATTTAGGAGACTTGAAATCTGGAGGATTCAGCATTGATGCCTGTCGCAGCATGGTTGCTCTGATGGATGTATCCTCTTATGTGATTAATTGGGAATTGGTCTTCCTCGAAAAATATCTTCTCCTTTTTACTCCACCTTAGCTCCCAGTTTGCTAAAGGGGCAATCTCTCACAGTAAATGTAAATGTAGTTACATTAAACACATAAGTAGCGTACATGCCAAAACCTGCCTGCCCTTTTGGTGGTTTCACAACCATGAACTGATTTAAAGTCCAGGTAAAGACAAGAAGCAACATGTACACCGAGTCATACCTTTCCTTCCAGTTGATGCATATTTTGCTTTCGTTGATATGATTGTGGCATGGTATGACAGAGTTACCATATTCTCTACTAACTAATGTAATGCACATGAAAGCAGTGCCAAACGTGCCTTCCCCTTTGTATGTTTTAAAAGTTATAATATGTGATTTTAATCCAATACACCTTTTTTTAAATTCAGCAAATACAGTACATCCTCATGGTTACCATATGAATGTGCCGGTCGGCCCCATGTTATCCGTCCGTAAATCTGGGGGGCGGAGCTTATTAAGGGGGGGTTGTGTTCATTTTGCAGTTGAGTTCAAATATCAGCATAATAAGTATTTGTGCAACATCACTTTCTGCACCTTTAACACATAAATAGATTTAAAGGTCAGACTAAGACATGAAATAACATGCATAGTGCTTATACCTTAATGTTGGGTTAGACATCAATCACCGGCAAACTGAACGGTGAGGAGTTTGTTTGTCTGTGGAAGAAGATCCTCACATACAAGGTAACAGGAACCAAGTGAAAGTTGAACACTTCATAATAAAACAAAGATGCCTGGTGACTTCCCATTAATTGCAGACATGACTGTATGAGTCTGCTAATTTTCCCACAATGCAGGGTTAGGGTGCGTCCTGATTCTGTGTGTAGGGTCTGTGTGTCCTTGCTGTGTCGAGCTTAGAGATTTACAATACTAAAAGTCTTTTCTTTTACCAGGGCATTTTCTTCTGCACAGATGTTTCACAAACAGGGACGCTGTCAATGAGTGAGCTGAGGAATGCAGTCATGGTTTCAGGTAGATGATCGGACACTTTTCTTTGTCTACTATAGACCGAACTGAACCTTCCTGGGATTTATCCCCATCAATCTTATAAAATGTGTCACAGAAATATTTCCAACTCTAACTAATTGACAAGTGCGACAGTGGCGAAGAAAAACTGCCTTTTAGGAAGAAACCTTGGACAGACCCAGGCTCTTGGTAGGCGGTGTCTGAAGGGCCGGTTGGGGTTGAAATGAATAGTTGGGTGACAGACACTAGAGGATGGATGCCCGACGGGACCCGACGGTACCCGACGGGTCGGGCCGGGTTCGGACAGATTTTTAGAAAGGATGCTCGGGTTCGGGTCGGGCTCGGTCACATCAGCGCGATAAGGCATTGAACATTTTGAATTTAAAACAGGCTTAAATAAATGTCAAATATTACCCTAACATCCGTCTTCCTGTGTGCTGTGACAACAAAAGACGTGCGTATTAAGCTCCATGTGGCAGCGCAACGATGGAAGATGTTAAAAAGAAGTTGGCCGCAGGAGATTTTAAAACTATTGAAAACAAAGGAAAGTCAGCTATGCATTGATGCGCTCATCTGTTGACATTTCCCAATGCCTTCCTACAATTGCTTAATAAAAGCGGCTTTCCACACAAACAAACGTACATGTGTCATTAGTATGAGAAACAAATGCAATTTTAACTGTGTCGGGCTCGGGTCGGGCTCGGACATAAATATCTTAATGCCTGTCGGGCTAGGGTCGGGTTCGGTTACTGCTCTGTCGGACGCGGGCCGGGCTCGGACAGAAAAATCCGGCCCGATCCGCACTCTAACAGACACCATGGTTATTAGACTATGAGTGGGCGACTGCTCCAGTTGAAAGACAGAGGAGCACCTCTGATTACTATCAGACTTGGTCATGGTTTATAGTCGATTACAGACTCAGATTTTTTGATATGAGAGCAGCTCCGTCCAAAGTGGGATGAATGCCGTCTCTCCTAATTAGACAAGGCTTTCCTCAGAACACACTCCAGTTGTCTACGTAGGCCACATCATTAGCTGGGCACCACCCTGACAACCAGCGGTGGAAGGTTGACATGCGGCTGTACATGTCATCACTGATCAGGTTTGGCAGGGGTCCAGAGAAAACTCCAGAGTCCAACATTGTCTTTGCATATGCACAAAGTGACTCAACATTAATTTTAGTGATCTCCGATTTGTATAATTTGTATCATTACCACCTACATGACAGTAATGCCAATATTCAACAATACCCTACACAGTACTACAATAGGGAGATGAATGCATGTGAAGCATTAGTAGGACTTCTATATTTATACTTATAAGGGCGTTGCGTGACAGCAATGAGCGCAGGGGGTTATAGTCTTAGGCCTACAATGAATAAAATGCATTTGGCCCTATACTGGCACTATGTGTGCAGATTTTGCTGAGCTAGGCAAGAATGAGCATGTAGCAGAAAATCTTAAAGGAATATTTAGTAAAGTTTGGTGAGAGTTTGCTCCCCAACTTTAATTCCTCAGGTCAGGAGTAATAATCGTACATCAGGCTTGTCTGTCAACGATAAAAATATTGAGCTGTAGTCCAGTTGTGTAATGTTAATCATCTGCATTTGTGTTTAACTGATATTGATGATGAACATGTATTTACTGAAACAGATCCCAGCCACTTTTAAATCATTCAAATGCAAACACAGGTGTAACTAATCACACTAATTATGGTTCGAGTCATGTGTCCCAGTAGGCCATGACAGTGTCAGTATCATGTCTTAACAAATTGCAAAATTATCTGCAAAGTAGTTGCAGCGTTAATATAACATCATACTTAAACTTGTGTCTCATATATGCTGTTCAGGAAAGAGGATCAGAGATGACATGCTGAATTTGATGGCTGTGCGCTACGGTGCCTCCTCTGGCCAAATAACCCTGGAGAGCTTCATCAGTCTAATGCTTCGCTTTGACTGCATGAACCGTAAGTAAATTTGGAAATTGGATGACAGTAGAGAATAGTAAATTATATATAAATAAACAAGCAAATACTTTCCCTGAAACTTTTCTGTGTGCTCAGCAAACTATTTTTTACTTATTTTAAACGTGTAAATAAATGCCTTGTTTTATTAGGAAATGCTTCCATTAAGAGGAAACTATTTTTGGTGACCAAATGTTTTTATTTAAAGATTACAAACAATATGCTGAGACATGAGAATGTGTCCCAGGACCAATAATAAAAAACAAAAACACGCAGAAAGACGGGAAGGAGGGAAACACAACAGCAAGAGCGATGTACGCAGCTCACAAACAACACACACAAAAACAGACATACATAAACGCACACACAAGCAGACACACACACAGACAGAAACAAGATAAGGGACCAATGCGTAAATAGAGGCAACACGGCTGCAGGACCAGTCTAGCCTTAGCAGCCGTGAGTCCAGCAAAAAAAGCACATTTTTTAGTTTTGGAGAGCTGAAGGGCTGACAGATCATTCAGAATCAAAACATTGACAGTAAACGGTACAGTAACATTAATCAGGGCAGATATTTTGGTTGCAAAATTGTTCCACAACTAACCAACAGGGGAGCAATCTCAGATTGTTGTTAAGATTAGTGCCCCGAGCCTTCAATGGGCAGAAAGTGCATAAAGGGCAGTTAATTACTTTTATGTGATGCATTTTCCCAGGGGTGAGAGATATATCCTATGAATGAAATTGTAGTGAATCAGCTGATGGTTTGGATTGCGTTACTTCTGGGATGTTAGACCATATTTCATGCCACTCAAGATCGTTGCACAGATCTGGACAAATGCGTTTCCAGACCTTCTCAATAGTAAGGGCAGTGCGGCCACATATTACTAAAATGTGATAAAGGCCACCATACCACAGTTTTTTGGCTACATAGTGAATCATTTCTGAATAGGATGGATGTGCAAAAAACTCTGCAAGGGGACACTGTATGCCTTGAGGAGTGATCTTAATTGAAGGTAAAAGAAAAATGAGGAACGTGGTAGACTGAATGCGTTTTGTAGGTCGGAAAAAAGTAACAAGTAAAAAGAGAAGAAGAAAAAGGCAACCAGTCTCGTTAAAGATGTCTTTTATATAATGAAACAGTCAGATCGGCACAAAAACAAAAAAGGCAGGGACCTCATGTAGGCTATGTGAAGCACAGCTGGGTAGTGAGGGGATTAACTCTGAATATTGTCATAATGAAGCCATGGATCCACAGGGATGTTTGCCATGAAATGTGGTATATACATTCATAATCCCTGCAGTATTAATTTTCACATGCTCTTTTTTATTCATTTGTGGAGTGCTAATTGGCAAATGCTAGCATGCTATTACATTACAACTAAGACTGAACATGGCAAACATTATACCTTCTAAACATCTGAACATTAACGATATTATAAGCACTAGTGCACTGCCTGTTCACAACGTGCCTTTTAGAATTGTCCGATTGTCCTTCTGTATTCACGAGGCCAAGCAGAACCATTGTACCCCAAAATAACTTAAAGAAGGCCCCCAAAGCAACTCAACTGTTGACTTACTGTGTACTGTTCTACTTCAGAGGAAAACATTGTACTACTATACCTGAAATGTTACTGGTTACGTTGCAGATTCAAATTTTATTCACAAAATATCCCATTTTAATATGATGCATAATTATTTATAAAATTATCCAGCATTACATTAGAGTTGAAATCTCCACCAGATGTTAACTAAATGTAAGTACATTGTGCCGATAAGGCCTCTCTTTTCACTTTAACTAAACATTTGAATGCAAAACTTGTACTTGCTGTCATAGGTGGTTTTACCATGTCATAGGTAATGGGCCTTGTGAATTTGTGTGTTTTTTATAAATTAGATTTAGAGAACACAAACTGTTACACATATTGCAGCGCGGCTTAATCCTGCACAACTCAGCTGTGGCTCATCTAGAGATTTGGCGTGTCGCCTATTTGTTCCGTGTAGTGTTGTCATGGGATGTCTGTGACATTTTTAAATTCTACGATGATTCTACTATTGCCTTCATAGTTTCTGAAGTAACAACAATTTGTGTCTTTTCTCAATAGAAATCTTCAGCCAGTTGTCTGATGGGACGAAAATGACTCTTCATGAATCAGAGGTAATAAAAGTTCTTTAGAGGTGTACACTAGGACCCATTTCTTAAAACGTGTTGGTAATTTAAGTTTTTGACCAACAACAGCCTGCACAGCTGTTGATCTGAAACAGTGGAAGGAAAATGTTTTATTGGTAGGCTAATGGTACTGATGCAAAAAAAGTCTTTGTTTCAAATACAATCCCCTTAGGGTGATGTTCTAGAAATTATGGAAGTCTTGTACTACTTTATTAGTTTTCTGTGATAAAATAATCCTGCTTTTAAACCAGTGCTACAGATACATTGAAGCACAAGAATAATCTATCCATTTTTAAATTTGCAGTGGATGTACCTTTCGATGTACACCTAAGAGAAGATGGACTGCAGGATTCATATGGATTTACAGCAGTAAAGTACACAAAAGGTGTAGCTCCAAATGAGCTATTACATGGTATTAAATAGGGTATTCATTTCTAAATTTGCTAATTTTACGAGTGTAACAAACATTGTGTCCTACCCTCTGCCTTTTTGCTCTTTTTTCTACTGCAAAGTAGAGTGGGAGAACAACTGAGGGAACATGCAAAGTGTGGCTAGTTTACTTCCCTGTTATAGACAGTACCCAAAATGTGCATAGCCTTGAATACCACAAAATAAAATTTTCGGATTGATCTCATGAGTGCACTGTTTTTTTCTTAATAAGGTTCAACATGTTACATTTGTTACAAATGCTGTTTAGAAGTAAAAAATATATTTTCCTTTTTTTGAAGTTAATACAAATTAAGGGCACTATAGCACAGCTGTGTCAAAAACACAAGTGGATCATAAACAAAAAAATTGGATGAACTCACTATTTGTTTTATTGTTAAATCCCTAGTAAATGTAATGCAAAATATATGACTATATAAAATAATAACACAATTAAAGCTGCAAGCAGCGTTGGATGGGCCCTCACTAATCTGCGCTACTGGCACACGCCTATCATTGCGATCGGCATTTGCGCAGCACTCACATACTGCAAATCGTCACCAATGATGATGGAACTACCTGCTGAGTTCAATGACACCTCACACAAGACTATACGTTATAAATGTCATTATCGGTGAAAGGGGGCATGGCCGAATCAGATGGAGTTTGGTTAAACCATCACCAATGAAAAAGGAAGTCTCTGCTGAGTTCATTGATACCTCACATAAGACTCCACCTTAGATGTGTCACCAGTTATGAAAGGGGCGTGGCTTAATAATATGGGGCGGTTCAAAGCATCACCAATGAAGAAGGAACTAAATGACACCTCATACAAGACTCTAGCTTAAATGGTTCAAATTGTATGAAAAGGGCGTGGTCTGGTTGAGGGGGCCTGGTTAAACTATAGGGGGCTCAGTATCACATGTAGACCACACATCGTAAGTTTCAATCGGATGATGTTTGTCATATAAGGCTGATTTCCTGTTGTCATTTGGTGGCGCTATCTCCAAAAGTCAATATTCCTGTGATTCTTTCAATAACATAGTTTTACAACATGAAGAGATAGATTTAAGCGGTAGTTGCAATCAAGCAATATTCTCTAGGCATGGAAAAATAAGTATCAATATTAGTAACAAATCTCGCTCTCAGGATGTAAGCTTTACTGAACATTTGATTAGTGTTTTGTTGTTTTATTAGAGTTGATCAATTAGTTTCATTAGAAGTCACAAGTATTTAGGCTGGTTGTTGCATTTGCAGCACAATTGTCAGCAGTGCAGCCAGGAATATCAATGTCAGGTATTTTGCAAGCTCTGCCACCCTACTTGTGGTATTAGCTAGAAATCAAAACCAAAAACATAAATTCATACTGTGATTACATTTATCAAATACAAGAATTGCGTTTTCATCAGTTGAAAATATATTAAGCAAATAAGCAACAGTGGGTCAATAGAGAAGGCCATCCAACATGTTCATACAGTTCACAATGGTGAGTGGGGGCTTTAAAACCAGTGTCGAACCTCAGAGATCCATGGTATTCAGTGTCCAGTGCACGTAAACTTTGAGACAAAGCATGCATGTATAAAACAAACTTTCTAGATTTTAACGAAAGGCAGGATATGATTCTAAAATAAAACTTAGTTTAAGTTTTAATCTTTTTTGCTAACTGCTGAATATGAAGGGTAAAAGAACGAGATTCATCTATTAAAATGCCAAGATATCTGTACTTGTAAACACATTCAATATTCGTACCCTGGGAAGTGAGGATCGGAGGCAGCATGACTTTTGTTATTTCAGCATTTAAAACAAGTTTTAAATCATAAAGATTCTGTTGAAGTTAAAAGCAAGTTGTAACTGGGTGAGGGCGTGCTGTTGTTGCTTACCTTTTGTTGTTGTCCCTGTTGTGGTCAGGGTTGGCATTGAGCTGCCTGTGGTTCCTGTGGATGAGATCCAGTCTAGTAGATGGTGCATTGTAAAACCAGTCAACACCCAGCAGTGTTACTTCATGCACATCATTAACTTTATGTAAAATCCAAACGGTGCTGTTAGGGGAGCAATGCTAAACATAGTATACAAGATGAATTATTTGGCTTCAGAGGACAATTGTTTTTAACAATGATTACTTACATTGATGCTACAATCTTTAAATTTCTCAGTCCAGATAATGAAAGTAGCTTACTATAACTAGAAATACTATATGCTTAACCCTTGTATTGTCCTTAGTGTTACAGGGACATGTGTAGCTTATGTGACCTTTTGTACTAGCCTGCCGTTCTGCTTTGGGGTGCCGAGACACCGCTTTCATTCCATGTCAATTGCCATCGTAGACCCCCCCGTTTTTTTTTTTCATGCCAATACACGTCAGGCCGGCCTCATCCTTTGTGGTCCAGGGGACCCATCCTTGTTCAATGTCATCTTTCTACTACCCTTGACGCCTCAGCCTCGCCATTTGGGTCCCAGGGACCCGTGTGTGTGTGTGTGTGTGTCTGTGTGTGTGGCTGTGTGTCTATGTGTGTGTGGCTGTGTGTGTGTCTGCTGGGTGTGTGGCTGTGTGTCTATGTGTGTGTGTCTGCTGTGTATGTGTGTGTGTGTGTGTGTGTGTGTCTATGTGTGTGTGGCTGTGTGTCTATGTGTGTGTGTGGCTGTGTGTGTGTCTGCTGGGTGTGTGGCTGTGTGTGTGTATGTGTGTGTGTCTGCTGTGTGTGTGTGTGTGTGTCTGTGTGTGTGTGTCTATGTGTGTGTGGCTGTGTGTCTATGTGTGTGTGGCTGTGTGTCTGCTGTGTGTGTGTGTCTGCTGTGTGTGTGTCTGTGTGTGTGTGTGTGTGTGTGTGTGTGTGTGTGTGTGTGTGTGTGTGTGTTTATTCCAAACAGATTCAAGGTTTGTTGTGGGGCTACGGGCAAACACAGTCGGCACAGTAGTAGGCCCGCGTGCAACTCCCGCAGATGTATCTCTTGCAGCCACCGCACACAATGTGTGATTTGCGGTCCTTTCTCTCTGGACAGAGCTGACACCGCTTTCTTTTGCTCTGCACCCTCGGTGCGGCCAGTTCAGAATCGCCGTCCTCCTCTAGGCCCCTTGTGACTGTGCCACCGCAGCCGCCGCCGCCGCCACACCTCCTCGCCGTGACGACGGCTTTGACAAGCGCGGCGGACGCCTCCGTGCGAGGCAGACGGCGCGGCGTCTCGATGAGCGGATTCTAAGCGCCCTTCCCAACTGCTCGAGGAACGCCCTCCTCTTGTTGAGCTTGCCGCGCATCCACTGGGCCTGAGCTGTCGCCACAGCACAAAGGCGTTGTAGGCGGACACGCCGAGGATGTTGTGGAACAGGGCGAGGGCCAGCGTGCCGGGCTTTCCTGCGGCAGCTGTACGTGCCCACAAGCTTGTCCAGGTTGTCCACGCCGCCCTTGTTGTGGTTGTAGTGGAGGATGATGTCGGGTTTGGCTTGCCTGCCGGCGCCGACGCACTTCCCCTGTGTGCAGCGTGCTCAGCATCACCACGTTCCTGGGCCTCTTGGGCACGTAGGACACCAGAGTGGCGACGAGCGTGAAGGCAAACTTGGACGAGAAGACCGCACGGCCCTTTGTGGCGAGCAACGCCGGCGGCAGCTCGGGCTTGTTTTTGCGCATCGTGCCCACCACGGTGAGGCGCCGCTCGACGAGCAGCCGCTGGGCCAGCGCGTAGGAGGTGAAAAAGTTGTCGCACGTCACGTTACGCGGGCCCCTCAGGCCCTCGGTCACGTCCAGCACCACGCGGGCGCCCAGATTCCTCTCGGGCGTGCCGCTGACAGACTTGCCCGTGTAGAGTTGCATGTGCCACGCGTAGCTGGAGCCGGCGTGGCAGGCCACCCACGACTTGAGTCCATACCGGGCGGGCTTGCTGGGCATGTACTGGCGGAAGGCGCATCGACCTTGTGGAAGTGGCGTGTCCAAACAAGAAGATGGAACATGATGGAACGAGATGGAGGAGGAAAAAAAAAAAGAAATTAACACACACACACACAAAGACAATTGTACGGCAATGGTACAAAAAACAACAACAACAACAACAACAAAGCAACAAATACAACACACGAAAGGGCACCAGCTGTTCGTCCACCGTCACGTCGGCGGCGGGTTGTAGAGGCGAGGCAGCCTCCGCGTCCACTCGTCCCACACCTCTCGTACGGCCGCCAGTTTGTCCGAGGCTCGTTGGGCAGCTCTCGACTCGCGGTCGTCGAATCGCAACAGTCTAGAGTACGCGTGGAACTGCTTGATTGGCATCGTGGCGCGGAAAATGGCCCTGCCGCTCTCCTCGTGCCACAGGCTCTCCAAGGCCTCAAGCGTTGGGACCGGCACACGCCCGCGAGGAGCAGCAGCCCGAGGTAGGCTCGCAGGTCCGTGACGTCCATCGCTTTCCACTTGCTTTTCACGGCTGTGGCATATCTCCTTTGACCCTCAAGGTTCGTGGCGGCCACAACCATGTCTTCAATTTGCCGCGTGACAAACAGGCCAAACGCAGAGACTATGTCGTGGACGTGTTCCGCGGCATAGTCTGTGGGTCCCGGGCTCTGTAGTAGTAGCAGCACAGCATCAGCAGCAGCCGCAGTAGCCGCAGCAGCCGCAGCGTGTGTCGTGTCCTCTTCTTGGTCGGGTTTGTCCTTTTCAGTGGCGTGGCGATGAGGTCTAAGGCACCTGGGATGACATGTTTTCGAGGACCATTTGATTTTGCCATCTTTTGACACAAACGTTTCCTCATCCTGCTCGTCCTCCTCTGGCCCCTCGTCTTCACTACCCTCTTCTTCTTCTTCTTCTTCGTCTTCTTCTGCATCTACTTCTTCTACTTCTTCTACTTCTTCTTCTTCTTCTTCTTCTTCTTCTTCTTCTTCTACTTCTTCGTCTTCATCTACATCAACTTCTTCGTCTTCTTCTTCGTCTTCTTCATCTTCTTCATTTACTTGTTCTCCTCCTTTGTCTTGGCCTTGGTCATCATCTTTGTTGTCGTCGTAGCAGAGGTAGTCTTTTTCTCTGCTGTGGTCGTGCATGTGTTGGTCCTCTTGTGACGCACAACCGCCGCCATCACAGTCACGGTGGTGGTCAGCGTTGTCGTGTTTGTGTTCCTGGCGGGCCTCTTGTACTTTTTCTCCCTGTTGTACCTTGGCCTCAGCGGGGGAATTGCGGGCGGCGGCAGCGGCGCCCACGATAATCCGATGCAGCTTCAACTCCAGAGTCAAACGACGGGCCATACTGCCGTTGCCCTCCCCCAGGCTGTGCCGAGGCCACGTGCAAAAAGTGCACAGGTCCGAAACAAGATGACGTAAAAAAGAAAATGACAACAACAAGAAGACAAATGTGTCTACAGTGTATACTGTGTGTGTGTTGTATGTATGTATGTGTAAGAGAAATAATAAGTAGACCAATATCAAGCCTTTGTTTGTTTTTTTTTTTTTTTAACCTCCCTTTCCACTCGCCTTTGCCTTTCCTGTTTTTAATACAACTACAAGCCACTGGCCAGAATTCCAGGGACTCAAAGGTGGGACAATGCGAGGCTAGCAGAACTATTACAATCGATTGAATGTGCCACGGGTCCCGGCAATACAATGCCTCGGGTCCCAGGGACCCGGCAATACAGTGCCTCGGGTCCCAGGGACCCGGCAATACAATGCCACGGCTCCCAGACCCGGGGAAGAATGCTGTCGGGTCTCTGAGACCCGGGGCAGAATGCTGTCGGGTCTCTGAGACCCGGGGCAGAATGCTGTCGGGTCTCTGAGACCCGGGGCCTCGGCTGTCGGCTCTCTGAGACCCGGGGCAGAATGCTGTCGGCTCTCTGAGACCCGGGGCAGAATGCTTTCGGGTCTCTGAGACCCGGGGCCGAATGCTGTCGGGTCTCTGGGACTCTTTACTCTTTACTGAGTTGGTCCACAGTTAGTTGGAGTATACTAAAACAAAGTACCCAGAAATATTTTGTTATAAGCCAATACTAGTGAAAATATTCAATATTTACTGCAGTGCTTATGCTTTTTGTCAGTTTACACACACAATCTAATAGGTTATTTTGATTTGCTTGAAAAGAGAATAGTAACATTGTGTGTGAAGTGCTTTATTGGATGGCATCTATAAGTCATCTATTTTAACAGAAACAGTGGCTTTAGGGTTCGGGTTGCGGCAAACAGGTAGTTATTTGAAATGGAATGAAGCCCACCCACGGTACTCTCATGACAGTGGTGGAACACACCCCACCCTCCGGTCCAGTTGGTGACAGTAATGTGCGGATGCGCATGTGTATGACTGCGCGGTGCGTTTGTAGTTCACAAGTAGGTAGTTCGTTCTGTGGTTTTCCTGCGCGGCTTTCTGTGACGTTAACGTTACATTTGACTGTTTCAAATGAACAAAACAAATTAAACAATGTCATAAACAAAATATATTCAGAGATTTTACGACGGTAAAACAGCCACAATCCAGTAAGAAACATTGCTGGAGGAAGAGTATTTTTCACAACGAGGACATGTGTTGCGACGTGAAGGAGGAGTGGATCGCCATTGAAGGATTGGAGCAGCACTGAACACATTTCACGTAAGTGTTTTAATTAACAAAATGATTTCTATTCACTAACCAACCTATTCAGTTCTTTAAAGAAACGGTAGCCAAAGATTTACAGAACGAATACCGTAATAATGCTAAAAGATGCAAAACGAACTCCTTCCAAGTTAAGCTAACATTAGCTTAATTAGCTTATCAAAAGTGACATACACTTGTAACTTTACGGTTTGAAAGTTCTACAAAGCATCATTTTCTTGGTTTATTTTTCATGTTAAAATTCATATAATGCATTTGGCAAAACATTAGATTTCACTGTGGACATGTCGAAAGCTATGCTGCTTTTATGACCGTGGGAGCACTTCAAAAGCATATGTCGGCCTATGTTAACAGGCATCCAGTTAAACCAGTGCCACAAACACATGGACAGAAGGCTTAAGCTGCATGTTAGCTATCTCATTGTTAATTAAATATTTTGATTATATCTTAATAACTAATCTAATATGAATTAATATCTTATAATGACATAGCAAATTCATATCGCGTTATTGAGGTTTAGCTATACTTTTTGTTCTGTGCTTATATGCAGACTCAAGAAGACCCAGCCAGCCACCTGAGGGAGAAAGCCCACTCTTCAGCCCTGTCTTCAGCCCTGTCTTCAGCCCTGTCAAATAACCATTCCATGTGGCAGCAGCATGTGGGTGGACAAGTTCCAGGCGCCATGGGAAAAAATGAGGCCCTCTCTTATAAGAGACATTGGTGCTGGTAAGAGGCCTTCTATAACTTCATCTTGAACAGCTGTTATAAAGGTTACTTATTTGTTGTGAACAGAGTACAATATTTAATCCTCCATAATTCCATTTTCATCTTGTTGCCACATAGGAGTCATCTTGGGTTTTATCAGATACAGTTAATATAAAAGGCTGACTAAAATCCCAAATTTTGTAGCTGCTGTTTCAAAATTTTATGAAATGTCATAAAGTCACAAATATACAACTCTGCGAAGGTTTTTATTTTATAACAGTGATGACTAGGGCTGGACAATAGGGCCAATATTTATATCATAATATATTCTGTAATTTAGTCAATATGATATAATTCCAATATTGATATGAACAATATAAAAGCTTCAAAAAACTTGCCAAGAATGCCCACAATGGATGTCTGTGGCTACAAACTTAACAAAATAATTTGACATGTCTATAAAACTATATTATAATTTAGAAATAAAAACGGTACAGATAAATTAATGTTCACCTTTTATTTGTATGTAGCCTTTATACAATCAAGAAATCACAGTCAAACATAAAACTCTCAATTTGGAAATATTAAAAGCTTTGACTTTAAACGACAACATAGACTGATTATATGTGTTTCCCATGAATGACCAAGACTACAGTAGAGTCTAATTTGTTCACTGCAAAAAGTCAGCTTTAAAAAATAAGAAAAAAAAGTAATAAAATGAGGAATATATTACTTAAAATAAGCAAAATTATCTGCCAACAGAACAGGAAGATTTGACTTAACAAGATTTTTAAAAACAAGTGAATATATCTAGCCTTAAAAACCCAGGGATATCTTAAAACTAGTGTGTTTAGACTAAAAACAAGTAAATTTGTATTGGTTCAAGGATAATATTTAAGAATTATTTTCTCAATATGTAGGACAATGTGCTTAAAATCAGCATATGCTAGTGCCATCATCTTCAAATAAGGTTTCATGCAAGTAAATATATCTTAAAGTCAGTACAGCCAAACTTCAAACAAGTACATTTGTCTAGATAAGCAAACCAAATTTAAGAATAGTTTTCTTGATATATAGGAAAATATACCTTATATTCAACATATGCTAGTATTATCAGCTCCAAACAATGATTTATGTTAGGCAACATACACTGCAATCAAGTATATTTGCCTAGATAATGAGAACAATTTAAGAATTATTTATTCTAGTATGTAGAACAAAATCACTTAAATTTAGCATCTAATGCTACTGTAAATTTTTTGAAATCAGAGTAAATTCCCTAACACTTAAGGGAGAAAAAACATTTATCAGGCTTGGTACTTAGTTAAACAAATACATGAATCTAAATTTTTTTCAAAGTCTTTATTGCCTTTTAAGTACAACTTTTCCTTTACAGTAGAAACAGTAAAAGCCTGAACTTACTATTACAGGAAAAATCCAACGAGTTTTCATATTCACTCTGGGGGCATGGCAGCCTCCATGTACATCCCCCCAGAGTTTAGCACTGTAGCTGCCTGTCTGTGTTAGCTGCTGGCTGATGCAACTCTTGCTAGGTAAAACAAAAAACCTAAAACAGAGAACTATATGAAAACTCGTCAGATTTTTCCTGTAATAATACGTTTTGAAGATCATGAGCCGAGCTGGAGTGTTTTATTGGAGAAATCTCAAGTCACAGAGTACTGTCAATACGAAAAAAAATCAGCCAGCAGCTAGACAGGGGGAGCTACAGCTCCTCACTCTAGGCGGCCTCCATGTACATGCCCCCAGAGTTTAGCACTGTAGCTGCCTGTCTGCGTTAGCTGCTGGCTGAGCTAGGTAAAACCAAAGAGTTTTTTTCCGTACTGACAGTGCTCTTCGACTTGAAATGGAGATATGTAAAAACTCATCGGACTTTACCAAATAAACACTCCAGCTCGGCGCATGATCTTCAATGAAGATTTTTAATAGAGCAAACTAAAAAGTGAAAACATGCATCTATCTACATGAGGAAGTCATGTCCTGGCTGTGGATAGTATCCAAGAGAACTTTTGCGCAGACAGAAGTGTGCACACTTAGGATATCTAAGTTGAAAGATAATGCATGCCATTTTACATTGTGCTAACAATATCCTCTTTTTGGGAAGGTCATGCAGCTGAACTTAACAGCAAACTAAAAAGTAAAAAACACGTAAGGCAAAAAAAAAAAAAAAGCCACAGCCTCAAAACAAACCAAAGCAAGATTATCCACGCTCATTTCCACTTTAAGCTAAGAATTTCTTCCACTCGCCTATAGCCTTCCTATATGAGGAAGTCATGTCTTGGTCGTGGATGGCATCCAGGAGAACCTCGGTCTGCAGCACAGACAGGAGTGTGGCAACGCACTTGGGATATGTAAGGTGAAAGATGTAATAGCATGCCATTAGATACATTACGCAAGCATCGATATCCTCTTTAGGGAAAGTCAACACAGGCGTGGTTCCAATAGCCAGAATGCAGTTGGTTTCACAGACAACAACGACCGGGCTGGAGAGTGGTCTTGCTCGTAGAAAGGTGTTGGGGTCTTCTGTAGGCTGACAAACACAAAAAGAAAAAAAATAAATACCACAATGAACTTTTTGTATTGTATGGTAAAGTAAATGTGAAAATTCTTATGCATATACATTTTCTTACCTTAAGGATGTGAAGCAAAGCCTCACTTGCATGTCCCAACTTCTTGGGTGGAGCCACAGGTGATGGAAATAAGTTTGGCAATGCCTTCATCAGGGCGATTGACTGCTGTACTGTTAAAAACAAGACAAAAGTAATTTTTTTTTCTGCAGCCAGTTATTAAACAAACATCAATACGTCTGTGGGATTCTCAATTGTTATGTTCTGTAATAACCTTTGTCCAACAGTGGAGGCCTCATGACCTTCTTGAAAACGCCATAAAACTGTGCCCTCTCAAAAAAGGTCGCCCGGCGGGTATTTAGTTCAGGTAGGAAGTGGGGGTTCCCTTGATCGAGGATCCGCCGGAGTTCATCCATTAGCTAACACACAGGGGAGACAAAAGATGTTAAATTAAAATTTACATTACAATTCAAATATAACAGAGTTAAACTTTAACCTTCGAATGAGACATTAAACCGAGGTCACGACTCACTGTGGTCATTAAAGATCCCATGGCACTTATTGCAAAGAGTAGGGGGTTCCCCAGTGTCCTGGCTAAATTCCCAACCTGGCCCCCTAATCATCCCCTCACTCTAATTGACTCATTCACATCCTCACTCTCCACCTCAAGCTGGTGCGTGGTGTGGAGTGTTTTGGAACATAATGGTTGCCGCATCACCCAGGTGGGTGCTACACATTGGTGGTGGTTAGCGAGTGTTTGTAATGCTTCCTAGGCTTAGGAAGCAGAGGGCTGCATAAAATGAATACATATGCTTACATGGTCCAATTCTCCAAAGCATGGATACGCCTCAAGGATCTTGACAGGCCTGTCCTGCTCCTTAGTCACATCGGGAGTCAATGAAGGCGTCTTGACTGGAATTCAAGGTCTAGGAGCTGGGCAACATCCTTCTTGTTTGGCCTGGCCTTGGTTTTTTACATGTCCTGCAGAGTTTTATAATGTCTTGCCTGATTCTGCAGGCTGTCCGAAGTGTCTGATGCTAGAAAAACAAACTTCATCAATTAACATTTAAACATAGCCATACCAAACATTAAGACCATAACTTCCATTTCAGACATTACAGGTTAACTGGGCCATTAACACGCAAATACACACGTCACCATTTTATAAAATTGGATTATTCACCATCTCCCCTAGAGTTAGATAAGTGAACAAAAACATTTTTGTCTCCGTGCATGCATTGTTGTAGTCCGGCAGCTAGGTTATCTTATGCAAATTTAGACGAGGCGAAGTCAATACCTGCCTAGGAGATCACCTCGTCTTAATCTACATTGCCAATTTGTACTGGTTGTGAAGACAGAGGCTCACTTTTACTCATGACATACTATCTGGCTACAAAGGATTCAATTCACTATGCTAAGCTAACCTAGCAGGGGCGCTGCCAGACTATGACATTGCATGCACTGAGACACTGAGCAAATGCTTTTGCCAACTTATTTACCTCTAGGGGGAGACAGTGAATATCCCAATTTTATAAAACAGTGGCGTGTTCCTTTAAAAAGGACACTAATAGATTAATAATCCAGAAGAAAAAAGATTTGAAATTGCATGATAACATTGCTGAATTTACTTAGACATGGAATTGTCCTTGTTCAAAGTAATAATAGTAGCTCCATTAATACTGAAAAAAATATCCACCATTTCAATTTGTGCACTTACCACACGATTGTTCAATCTCTGGAGTGCTACAGCGTGGTGGTGATCTCTCCAAGATCACAGTAGAGGCAGTGGAGTCATCAGTGTCATCAGTGGATGTCTCCTGTCCGGACTGAAAGCTAAGTCTCCGTGCCTTCTTTCGCGAAGGAGTTGCTCCCTGCTGCTTTTTAGGAGTTGAAACATTTTGGACTCTTTTTAGGAGCTGTTTCTTCAGATATTCCTGACAAGACAGACACAGAACAGATTGTGTAATAAATAACATTAAATAAAATCGTATACAGTAATGAAGGCTTACAAGCAGACACAACTGATGAATAGTGTCTTACCCACTCAGCCCCACTCTTGGCAGATCGGTCCCGAAGCATTGGGTAGTAGTCCACGAGGCGCTTTGCCATAACTGTGAGCTCCCGGTTGCATGGATATTTAAAATCATCCTCTGTTGCTCTTTTGATTGAAATCATGCTTGTGATGGTATTTCTTATTAATCTGCAACGAAGATCTTTGGACAGGCTAAAGTCTCCCTCTTTTCCAGCACGCTGCTGGTCAAAGAAGGCACTCCTTGCAAGCTCTAATTCTGTGTCTGTGTATATTACATACTGTGGGCTGACAAGTTGTACCGTTCTGCCATGTTGGGGTCTTGGGCTTGAAAAGGGGAGGGAGGATGGAGAAAAATGGGGGATGGAGAGGGAGAGGGTTGGAGGAAGACAAAGAGGAAGGAAATGGATGTTGGGGAAGAGGAGGTGAGTGGGTGGGGCTGAATTCACTGCTTCCTGGTCTATGCAGCTCTGATTCTTGACCCTGTATAAAAGATACACGTATTAATTGGTAATTATAAAAACAAGGAGCTCTAAACTGACAGCCACCAAACAAGAAATCTGAAATCTGCTGAAATCTATCATTACCTCATTTTCATCATGACTGAGTCTCCAAATGGTTCTCCTTCTCAGGAAGTGTTCTGGACCAGGAAAAAGGTCACGCAAGTCCTCCTTTGTGAGGCTTGGCAACATATCTTTGCTTATATTAGCAGCTGAAAAACAAATATTGCCACACATTAAATATTTGTTAATGAATTTGCTAATACGTTGTCCATTGAGAAAATATGTCATATGAATATTGTTAAACTGTTTTTAAAACGCCTTGCGTGTCGCGTGAAAAGTAGGCAAACTGTCCAATTTCTAGCATGCACATGTTTTTGGTGCGCGTATCACGCAGGCAGCATGCAAACGCTCTAACCTAATAACATGGGAGCCGGAAAAAAAACTGACACGCCACGCAGCTGACACGCTCATGCCATGCACTCAGTCTGAATTAGCCCTAAAGATTCTTTATTTTGACCAACTGAAAATAAGAACCTGGCAAACTGCATGTAATATGTATTATATAACTATAATAGCTACCGGAGAAATCAACCAACAAATACATCTTACTTTATTCTTACTTTACTTTAAATCATTAAATATTAGTAGGGGGAGGAAAGTCCGCATCTTTACAAAGACAAGTTACCTTAATTTCAGAACAGCCACTTAACCTTGAAAACTTAAAATACAGATATCCCAATCATACTAACGTTAGAAAATGTCACCGAAATTAATTTCACTAGTTCACAGTAACGTTAACAGTATATTTTAAAAGTGAAAACGTCAACGTTAGAGGTTGATAATAGAAAGGGCGCCAGAGAGTGCTAACGTTACCTCTAAGCTAAACAGAGATGTCCATTATCGAAGGCTAATTCAAAATAATTTGCACCATAACACGTTTTCTGGCATTAAAACACAATTAATTACGTCAACTAGTATCGTTTATGCTATTATTAGCAGTTTATAGTGGACATTTAGGGGAATACGTTCTAGCTAGCTAGCTAGTTTGTTCATTTAAATTAACATGTTGACGTTAATGTGTTGACCAATGTTCCAATTCAAATAAATGTTAACTTCCAGAGGACAAGTTTGGATATAAACGAACATACAATACCTTTTAGTATTTCAGCTGCTACTTTATCCATGCCCGCTTCGTCCATAGTGTAGGCTAAAACGAATTGCTGAGTCTCCTTCCAAATCCACGATGCAATCTGCTGAAAGCTAAAGTTCCATCGTGCACCTGATCTACGCAGAGCCCTGCTTCTACGTAACGGACCTTTTTCGCGCTTTGATATGGAAGCTACCATTTCATAATGAGGGGTGACTAAAATATGTCAAATGTTATAAATATTGATAGTATGCTTAAATGATGCAGTTATGGGTCAAATATCATACAATTATTACAAAAATATAACGTTACATTTCATTACACATGTTAATTGCAGATGTTATCGTATACATAAAAACTCTTGATCACAGGCCTTCCCTATAATTAGGTAATATCCTGAACCCACATAAAATTCATGTAACACCATGTTACGTTCTTTTCCCCGCCGTTTTCGTGATCTTCATTTGCAACTTTACCTCATTGTTTGCTCTCAGTAAATTTCAAGATGCTTTGGAGATGCGTTATCTGCTTGGTTTTTGTTACCTACTCACTAAAAATGTTAATGAGCCATTATAATCGATTGCACAGTCGCAGCCCTGATTTCAGGTTGCTCTGTGGTATCGATGGATGCACGGAGGAATATATAGTGTACAACTCATTCTACCATCATGTAAAGAGAAGACACTCCCAACACCTTCTTGAAGGCACCAGACCAGAGAACGGCAGCCAAGCAAGTGAACAGCAACGGCAACAAGTAAGTGCTAGCCTAAGTGTAAAGTGTGTTAGCGACTGTTATATTAATTTCATAAACGCCGTAGGCCTGCCCACAGTGCCTACCTTTTTCACGGCTTTATTTGTGGAAATCATTCTATTACAAATTGTTAGAATATGCGTGTTTTTTTATTGGTAAAGATTATTATTAGGCTAATGTAGCTAGCTAGTTTAGTTGTCATAAGCAAAACTTATATAAAAAATATATATATATAAATAAATAATGAAGCCGTTGAAATCATAGTAATGGCCTATAATTGCAGTGTCACTTGGTAAGATTCTGTAAGGTGCATAACGTTAGGCTACAGACACACACATGGTGAAGAAGTCACACTTCAACAAATTAGAAAACAAAATATGGTTAGTAATTTTCCTTGTTGATGCCCCCCAAAACCTTACCCAAATGTAAGTTATAGGCTACTATTAGTAATTGTAGTTAAAATAACTATTAGCTTAGTTAATGTAAAAATGATTTATGATAAACATGAATTAAATAACTTTATTTGATACAACTAAATACAATTTCAGATAATATGTTTACTTTCTATGTGGTACGCAGAACATTCAACCTGATCAGCTTCCAGCCAACTCTAGCATCATGGAGCAGAACCTCTGCACACCTGAGTCAGATGAAGATCAAATGGGTATTGAAGAAAATGGAGCCGTCACAGTGCAACAAGTATGTTACTCAATTGGTGACTATCAACTGAAATTGACCATTAGGAATGCTCTTAGATTTGGTTTGGTCAGAGTTATGAAGCATGAAATCATCCTATCATCCTACCACATCTTATCTTTTTACTATCAGACATGCATAAATTATAGGCTATATGAATACTGTATAATTTTGAAATTTTCTTGGTTGAAAAGAAAAATGTTGTGCATCATCATTGATCATATTTTTATATGTGCTTGGGCCTAGTGCTTGGGCATATTAATAGCATTCATAGTTAGTATTCACAGACACGTCAGTCAACTTCTGTAAACTAGTAATGTGCCTCCACATATCAGGACACTAAAGGTATATGTTTTGTTTGTTTTTTCTGTTTTAGAATCTTAGAAAACATGCAACTGCCTTTGTGATAAATGCCCGAGCCAAGACTCGTCTGTCACAGGTAAGATGTTTCCCTACAATCACATCTATCATACATTTATTTTTGACTGTGTGAGTGATCAACCGGTCGTTGGCCTTTCAAGTCTCTTTCTACTCTCACTTTGAAATGGATGCTACATCATCTTTTTGACTAAAAGCATTTAGTCATGTGATCTGCTTCCTCAGTCCATGTTAACAAATATTTTGGGACTACCATGAAAAAATGCAGTAATGAATATGCCACATTGTAACAGTGATCACCAGACATAATCCAGCCATACACTAAGTTAGACCTAGTTTTGTTTCTGAACAGAACAGGTTACATACACATTTATGCAGAGCAGTTTGTTCAGTAGGTTGTCAACTTTACTGTTGATGATGCCTCATGTTAATGCCTTTAAATGGCAAGTAGCTTTGGTGGACGATGTGTTCCAACCTCAAATATTAACGACATCACCTCTCTTTGTCTCTTTTGCTCTCTATTTCTCATTCTCAGAAAGGCATGAATGACATTGTTGCTGGAGTACAGCAGTATCAATCCTCACTACTGGACAACCTCAGGCAGCAGATGGAAGGAGTACTAAAGAAGCATACAGGAAGCACAACAAGTCAACTGGAAAAAGATACAATGGATATATTTAACGATTTCATTGACCCCCTTGCTAACGTTGCAACAACATTTCGACAGAACAGTGTTATTAGGACGCAGTTTGGCTGTGTTGATGCAGAAGAAATTCTAATCGCTCGAACCATATGCAGGAAGAAATGTGAGGGATCAAAAGACTTTTTCATCAAGGAAAACGTATTTCATTATGTACCATTGATAAAAAGTCTAGAACAGTTCTTATCAAATCCAAGGATTTTGACAATGATTGAAAAGGGACCCCAAAGGTGCAGGGAAGGTTTTTTCATGACATTGTTGATGGTGCTCTTCTAAAATCACATCCCTTATTTTCAAACAAACCAAATGCACTGCAGATTGTTCTGTACACAGATGAAATAGAGATCTGTAACCCACTGGGATCCTTTGCATCAAAAAACAAGTTGTTAATGGTATACTACACTCTGGGAAATATAGATCCAAAGTACAGGTCTAAGCTGGCTTCTATCAGACTACTTGCAATGGCTAGATCAGCAGACCTCCGCCAATCTGGTGTAGATGTAATACTGAATAGAATTAAAGAAGATATGGTTGCATTGTACAATGGTGTTACAATGGAAACTGTTAATGGAGAGAAAACAATATATGGTGCTATGGTCACTCTCTGTGGCGATACCCTGGCACAGCATGAATTAGCAGGGTTCAAAGAGGGTGTGGGCTTTGCATTCAGTAAGTGCAGACACTGTGAGTGTTCTTTTGAGGACATGCAGTCACAATTCAATGAGGATACATACACTAAAAGGACATTGGAGAAGCATGTCAGACAGTGTGATGAAATAGAAATGGCAACCACAGACCTGCTTCGCAACAGCCTGAGAACAACATACGGTATCAATCGAAGGAGTAAGTTAGTTGAATTCCCATCCTTTGATATTGTACAGCAAACCCCACAAGACATAATGCATGTGATTCTAGAAGGGATAGCTCCACTGGAAATCAAAAATGTTTTGAATCATCTTATTCAGTCAGGACAGATAACTCTGGACTCAGTAAATTCTGCTATTCTTGGTTTCCCTATTCCCCGCTAGATGTTAGAGATAGGCCATCCCCAATTTCCCTTAGCACACTTATGTCAAATGATGGTAAACTAAAACAGTCATCTGGGCAAATGCTTGTCCTGCTAAGGATATTGCCATTTGTTTTAGAGAGTTTGGAAGACAATGCATATGTGCAACTGATAATTCAGTTATTAGAGATTGTGCAAATAGTGTTTGCCCCTGTTCTTTCCATTGCAACTGTGTCTACATTGAAGTTGCTAATTGAAAATCATTTGAAGCATTGGAAGGAGCTTTTCCCAGACCACAATGTTACACCTAAACAGCATTATATGATACATTTGCCATCGCAGATACAATTATTGGGTCCAATGGTCAGACATATGTGTATGCGGTTCGAATCCAAACACTGTTTATTTAAACAATGGGCTTCCAACCTAAATTTTAAAAATGTATGCAAATCTTTGATTAATCAGAACCAAATATATGAAAGCTGCCAAAATGTTGAGCCTTCCATGCACCCACTTTTCTCAAGTGAAAAGGAGATGGGACCTGTATCTGAGGTTAAAGATCTACAATATTTAACAGGAAAATTGAGAGACTTCCTAGGTGTCATTGAAGTGAAAAATGCTGTATCAGTTAACTGGCTTGTGATAAATCGTAATAAATACATAACTGAGAAGTCCATGATCCTTGCTAAAGTATTGAATGGTAATATGCCAGAATTTGGACTGGTCAAAAACATATATCTTGTTGATTCTAGGCTTTATTGTTTGGAATATCAACCATTTCAAACTGCATGCTTTGATAGAAATGTCATGGCTTATCAAGTTGAAGTCCCACACCTTGCACAGGCCACTGAATTAGCTGATGCTGAAAGGCTGGTTGATTCTACCTCTTATTACACAATCAGCAGCCAGAGCCAAACTTATGTACAAATAAAATACTATGTTGGGGATGTAATTGAATTGCACAGTAGTTCAAATGACTAACTTGTTCCTAGATTGTTAAAAGCTTTTAATGCAGTCTTGCAATTTTACATAAATTATGGTCTTTGACGCATAATATTTCAATAGCAGATGAAAATGTGTTTTGCTTTGGTGTTTGCACTGAATCTTTGTGCAATATGGGTTCTTTCCTTGAGGTTATTTTACATATTTAGTAAACATGTCATGTCATGTAATGTTTATTGCTAAATGGTCTTGGTATGATGATAGATATCGTTACAACCTTTATTTGTTAAATGAGATTTAAGCACAGTGCCCACTCACTTTAACATGATAATGGATGAGCAGATGTTTTTAAAGCAGTATGTTTTTAAAGCATTGTATTGACTAAGTACTTCTCTGCACTGAATTTCATCTGGGCATATGTAATTGCTGTGTGTTGACAATAAAAAATGAATTCCATTCAATTGTTATCTGTTATTTAAAAATGTTGAGCGATTAAAAGGATAAGACGCTTGAAATAAGAAACACTGACTTTGACCAAGCAGTTTTATACTTCTAAGCGTTGATGTGACACCTTTAGTATTATGGTAATTCTCATTATAAGCATAAACCTGCTCATAACCAGTAATAAAATCTCAATAACAAGTTTTAATACCTTATTAAGATTATTAAGAGAAATACTTCTTAAAACAAGTGAAATGCTCTTACACAAAACCTGCTTGGTAGGAAGAAATATCTTGGCAGACAAAAAACTAGAAATTTTGCCTATATTTAAGATTTCTAACCTTAGTTAGATTTTAATTTTTGCAGTGTTCCATCACAGTTTCAAACATTTTCACGTGTAGCTCGTTTAGTAGTTCTGTTAACATTCATTTTGGGGGTCGGTGAGGCAGTGCATTAGACACATGACTTTGGTGTAAGAGACCTGTGTTCTATTCTCACTGCAACAAATCCATTGTGGCCTTGAACAAGTTACTTAGTTTAGGGTTGGGTACTGAAACGCTGACAGGAGTGGCACCCAATGGGGTCTTTGGCTGCTGTAGCCCATCTCTTTTTAAAGTTGTGCGTTCAGAGATGATATTCTGCATACCTTGATTACGGTTACGATTCAATTTCAATGATGGCCTCCAACAATTATGAAAACAAAATAGTTGAGGTAAAACGATTATTGTGCCACACTCAGGTTTGCAATATTTTTTCTTTTCCATTTGAATTACATCCAAGGAAATCCACTGTTAAAAATACAAGTTTTTAAAAAAGGTTAAATAAATGGATGATGTTTCCAAAGTCAATAAGTAATTGTCTTAAATAATCGTGATCTCAATATTGACCAAAATAATTATGATTATGATTTTTGCCATAATCGAGCAGCCCTAACCTTGGTTGTAATGAGTGGTTATTTGAGTTAATGTTGCCTTTCTACCATCTCGAACCAGTCTGCCCACTCTTCTCTGAAATCAATATGATATTTTGTACAATATATGAACACACACTGAATATGTATTCCCTTTTCAGGATGTTGGAGACATACCAGGAGGAAGTGGCTCTGGAGGCAGTGGTCAATGAGAAGCAAGTGCAAGTGCAAGGAATTACCTTTTTCAAACTCCCCACATGTCATTCATACTCAACCATTAGGTTTTTATGTGTCACAGACCTTGGATAGATAGACTGAGGATTTTGTTTGCCGTTAATTATGCTTTCTAATTTACCTTAAAAAGCTTAGTGGTTACTTAATGTCATTCAGAGGTTTTGTAGTATAAAGTCAGAAGAGTAACTGGCATATACATTGATTTATTAAGACTGCCCTAAATGTTTCATATGTTGTACAGTGTGCTATGAATGGTACAAACTATTTAACAAGATATGTTAACATGTTCTGCTTGGGTTTTGTTTGGATCACATTCCTGTCTTTTTCCCTACATTGATTTTCATTGATTTTGTATACCAACTTAATTGTGGACGTAACCAACTCTAAGTTAATCCAGTGCACACAGATATAAAAGCTGGCTTTAGAAAGTCATATAATATAAAATTGAATCAAAAAGTGAGGAAGTCTTATAATTGTACATGGTAGTTCACTGTATGGTACACCACCATTTTTTATTAGCCTTTCATAGCTCTTACAGTCCTATCAAAGCAAAATGGCAACATTCTTTGCTTTATGTTGACCCAGTTGGGTTTGAAAGTAAATATCTGAAAATGCTATCAATAATGTAAATAAAATGAGATGTTTTTGTTTTATAAAGGATTTTAGTTGGATTTTTTTTATAGGGGGGTGGAAATGTTTAAGCTGAAATGTTTGACTTAAAAAGGGGCTGTATGATGCTGCATTTCAAGTCTTATATTGAAGTTTTGTGATCCCTGTATATTAGCTTCCGCTAGCTAGTTTTAGATGTAAACTCCAACATTAACATTAGTACAGATGCTTTGGACGGCTGGTTCAGAGCCAACTTCAGAGTGAAAACCAGAAAATATGTATACCTTTTCTTCATAACCGTAAAAGCACTTTCTGTGTGACACACTGAACCCGCTCCAACTCAATTCTGTCGTCCTGTGCTTTCTGAATGGACTGGGCCGATGGGGCAGCGCTGTCCCTGTGTTTTATGGGTGTGACCTGTGTGCTCAGCCAGCAGCCACATATAGGAAACTGGCTAAGTGTGTCGTCACACAGAGCCCAGACTAAAGAAAACTGCTGAAAACAATTCTGAACACTGGGTAATCTGATTTTTTTGTCTCACAGGGATTTCTTTTAAATATGTTTAGCTCATTATTTGACACTTTGACCATGTTTAACATGAACATCTGGCATTGTAACATCATAGATATGACAGAAAACACAGAAAAGCCTAAAAAGGTCTCCTTTAACAAATAGTATAAATCAAAAGGGTTTCTGTGCTCTATTCTAACATAAATTAATAGTATACACTACTAATACTGTAATATAAAATGTCAATGTGGAAATTTAAGTAAAATAACAAGCAAATCCATATAAAATTACTGAACGAATATCTTTTACTGTCAGTTGTCACTAATTGCACCTACTTTTAGTCATGTTTTACCGTATCAAACCTTAATACTTAGATTTAGCTTTTAAATAACTCATATTTGTGAATATATAATACATTCTGATAGTGTTTTTACAGACTTATGTGAAAACAATGCATTTTCTTTTTGTGTGTGTAATTACAGTGATTGTGGCTGTTTTAAATGACAAAAACTGTATTTTTACAGTTTAATACTGGTTATAGACAGTTTAAAAATGCTTATAGACATTTTTACACTGACTAAAAAAGCAATTTGCCAAGGTATTTGTTTTCAAAATAATGAATTATTCCATAATTTTACGAGGTATTCGTCAATTCACAAGTGTTCTATGTAACATGACAGAAAAAATGCTTTTTGTTGCTGTTAACTACCACTACTTCTATCAACTTTTAGCAGTGTTTTTACAGTATTAAACTTAAATTTAACAGTTTTATCTTATAAATAAAAAAATAATATTTGTGAAAATACAATGAATTTTAAATGTATTTTAAAAGTAATTTTATGTGAAAAAACATACATTTTCTGTAAAATAATGATAATGCTATGTTTATTCACAGTTACAGCTTTTTTATGTTATTTTACATTAGACATTTAAATTCACAGTTTATTTTTGTAATTTATTGTTTTTTTTTCTGTATTTAAAAAATACAGAAAAAAACTGTAAATTTAACAGGAAAAAGTATGTAAAATTACAGATTTTTTTTACAGTGTACCATAGTTTCATCACATTCAGGAATTCAGGAATGTCCTGTCTAAAATCTATGCAGAAAAACTAGTCCATGCATTTGTTACTTTAAGCTGGATTATTGCAATTCTTTATTATCAGGCCGCTCGAAAAAGTCCATAAAGACTCTTCAGCTGATCCAGATTGCTGCAGCATGTGTTTTGACAGGAACCAGGAAAAGAGATTACATCTCTCCTGTTTTAGCTTCTCTGCATTGACTTCCTGTAAAATCCAGAATAGAAATTAAAATCCTTCTTCTCACCCACAAAGCTCTTCATGTTAATGCATGTTACTAACTCAACTTCTTCCCTTTCATGGAGTTTTGCGCTCTCTCGCCCCCATAGTCTTGTGCTCTCTCGCCCCTTTCCTCTCTCCTCCTATCGCTTCCTGCAGGTGTTTCGGGCTCTGGAGCTGTGGAGTCTGGATCTGGGGTTGGAGTCACCTGCTACCTCCATCTTCCTGCTCAACACCCTCTGCTGCAATTCTCCATGTCTCTCTCTCTCTCTCTCTCTGTTTGTCTCTTCAACATGTATCGCCCCATTGAGCTTTCCAAAATTTCACATCACTGTCCAACGAGTGAGTCTCTTGTAAAAAAAAATCAAATCAGCATTTTTTCGTCTACTGAACGTGCTGTCACGTATACCCCTTACATTAAATGTAGGGCTGTCAAATGATTAAAATTTTTAATCAAATTAATCAGAATTTTCAGTGGATTAATCAGGATTAATCACTATTTGCAATTACACCTGAATCCTAACCATTTTTTTTCTGAAATGCATACCAAAAGATAAATAACAGGACACAGATACATAATTTTCATATTATGTCTGTTTATTAACACAGCCAAATAATGGTGGTTTAAATCAAGCTGAAACATACACACCATGATATTTGTCTTTGTAATGTCCCATCGCTTCCTCTTTGGCATTCCTCTTAACCAGGATGTACAATTTACAGTATTCAATTGAACAGAAAGCAATAAATGTAGTCAAATCATAACAGTGGCCTTCCACATTTTTGCACAATTTGAGTCATCTGTTGCGTTTTTATGTGGAAAAAAACATTTTCAATAAAACTTCTAAATCAAACCAAAGAACAATCTTTTACCTTTTCCTCCATTCTTTAATCCAGTTGCTCAAAAATCCAGTTGCTAACTACTATAACATGTTGCACTGAAACTGGTCTTTTTGTTTGAACATCACCTTTCAAATCTACTGAGCTTCATCATCTTTCAGCCAGTTGCTGAGGCAAACTAACTTGTTCACATTTTCTGAAAGTAAAGCTGACCTTTTCTTGTTCACAATGTGACCTGCAATTGAGAAACGTCGTTCACAGGGAACAGTGGTTGAAGGAGTGGCTAGATATTTGTGAGCTAGTGAGGCCAGCTTCTCATGGGCTCCTGAATGAGATGCCCACCACCTCAACGGGCAGTCCTCCAATTTAATGGAGGGCTCTGCTCTGTACCTCTGTATGGCAGGTTGGACCTCTTCATCTTCTGATTCTGAATCTGAGTCCATTTGCATAAGGCTGATTTTCTTCCTGGGTGGCCCATCATCATGTGTCTGTGAAGACCTTCTGGGTGATTCTTGTTGCAGCATCCCTTCAAGTGTGGTCCACACCTCTTCCCTGTCTGTCTTGGGCAGGCATTTCAAGTCTTTGAAACGAGGATCCAAAACTGTAGCAATCTGGAGCCATGCATTGTTGAGCTGTTCTTGACGGGATGCTAGGTCCTCCTTGAACTTGGTCTTGAATCTCACCACATATGCAGGGTCCTCATCACAGGCTTCCATCTTGAGACGCAAGTGGCAGAGAGAAGGTAGTACCACAGAACAGGAGAGATAGGCCTCTCCACCCAGGAGCTCAGTTACATACCTACGCACAGAAACACACACACACATGCACACAGAGACAGTGTATTATTAGAACAGTGGTTATCAACATATTATTATTATTATTATTATTATCGTCATTATTATTTTTTACATACATACATGTTATTGATATTTGACTGTAATTCATTCCAGAAAATAATCAAAGCAATGTTATTTGATAAGTTACAGACTGATTTACCTGCATGGCTCTAGAAGTGTCTCCAGCCTCTGCAGTTTATCCCACTCTGCTGCGGTCGGCAAAACGAGTTTGTGCTCCTGATTGTCCAGGGCTGCGATGACAGCCTCTTTATTTCTGCTCACGCGCTTGACCATTTCCAACGTCGAATTCCAACGTGTTGGAACATCCTGGATCAATGGCTCTTGCTTCTTTCCCAGGCTGACTTGTGCTTGAAGTTCCGCAGCATTTGCTGGGCTGTGCTTAAAATGACCGACAACTTTGCGAGCCTTGGCCAAAGCATTTACAAAGCCGCTGTCAGCAAGACTCACTGTGACACTTCTCTGCACCATGTGAGCGACACAGTTCATGTGTTCATAGCGTGTAAGTCGAATTGCGGCAACCATGTTGAGTGCACTGTCAGTCCCAATGGTTGTCGTCTTGCCCTCGATGTCCCACTTACGTGCAACAGAAAGGAACTGTTTTTTACAAGCCTCCGCAAAATGATGCTCCTCAGTTTTTAATATAGTCAGCGCAAAAGACTTCAGTTCCCACGTGTCACTGATGAAATGTGCCGTTACTCCGAGGTAATTGTTGTTACTCACTGATGTTCAATGGTCTCCTGTCAGGGCGATATGATTTACTTGAGCCAAGACCTCTTTCCTTTTCCTTTTTTCTTTTTCGTTTTCATAGAGCTCGTGGATTTTCGTCATAACTGTGGCTCTTGACGGTGGCTTATAGGATGAGTCTTGAGATGCCACTTGCAAAACATCAAGGAAACCTGAGTCTTCTACAATGCTAATGGGTCTACAATCCTTTGCAATCCATTTTGCTATTGTGTTGGTCAAATTATCTGAGGTTGATTTTATTAATGGCCTGCGAACATTCAGCGTGGTCTGGCGCAAACCACTTGCTGAACCTGACGGCCCAGCAAACGCATGTTTGGCGTTGACATGGTACCTCAAGCTTGAACAGCTCCGGTGAAATTGAAACTCCTTGTTACAAATCTTGCAAATAACCTTGTACTTGTTAACTGTACCATCATCATTCTTTTTATATTTGAATCCGTCAATAGGCCCACTTTGCTCACCTTGCTCCATCTCGCCTCTAGCTCCCAACCACTTTCCTGACCTGAATAATTTGTCACACTGCGCATGCGTGAAATGCGTTAAAATAATTGACGTAATTAACAACAAACAACTAATTAACGTCGTTAACGCGCTATTTTTGACAGCCCTAATTAAAAGATATTAGTTTTAAACTATCAGAGGTTAGCTTACCGTCAGGTGGAAAGCTCTGAACATGAGTACCTCGAAAAACTCCTAAAATGTTTTTAGGTTTAACTATTGGATAGAACATATTCCCCTTTTAATTATGTATAAGAAGAACAAAATAGCCCATAAAAATGGGTGATGAATTAAACTTGAGTATTTTGCCTCATTTTAAGAGAAGTTAAGCAAGTCAAGCAATGTCAACATTGTACCTCACATTAACAGAAGCATAACAAGTTATGCAGTATGTCTCACATCGCTAAGGATGACTAAACGACCTTGTCATTTAGTTTTCTTTCCGTCTTGGCGCACTTTCTTCACAAGGGGCCACAGTTTATTTCTGCACAGTCTCTCCTGTTGGTTTAAATCCTCAGTTATCCGGAGGTTCTTTCTCTTCATGACATCTTTACTGACATCCATACTTTAAATCTGAAAGTGCACATACTGAACTGAATGATGATGGGTCGAGTGCTTTTATCCTCTCTCGGACGTCCGACCCTGTACACGGTGTCCACCATGAATCCAAGCTTGCTCTTTTCCTCTGGGAGGATTCCAGCAATAATCTCCAGGACCTCCTTCCCCACATCCTCGTTGCTGCTTTCTGGAAGATTCAGAATACGAAGATTCCCTCTCCTACTGTACCGCTTCGATTCTTCTAGTTTCTCTCTCAGGATTGTCATCTCGCCATTCATCTTCTTCACTGTGTCCTCCGTACCTTTCCATTGGTTTTCCAGTTTCCTGCACTCTATTCTCTAATCTCAGCTGTATTTTTCATTACCATTTCTTCAATCTTCAAAAAACGGTCATTTAAGCCATTAATGGCTTTTAGGATGTCAGCATTTGAAACCGTTTCCACTTCTTTGGTGCAGACCTTCTCTTAGGAATTGGGCTTCTCGTGGGAGTATCAGGAAGAGGTGTACATAAACCGGAGAACAAATCTTCGACATTCACATCCATTATCAGGCCTCCCTTTTTCATATCCTTGGCGTCTCTCTTTGACATCTCAGCATAGGTGTCCTGGTTGTTAGCAAGACTTTAGTTCACAGCACACTGCGCACGTGTCCTGATTTAGCTAGCAAAACTTTGGCTAACACCTAACAGTTTGTATGCTAGTTGGTATTTCACTAAAATTAACCAGCAAAAGTCCTTTTGTTTGGGCATTTGAATTTACAGGAAGCAAGGGCAACGTTCCACTCCAGATGACATAGTCTCAAAAAGTCAATTTAAATCATTGGTACTCGGTCAGAGCCTCGGAGCTCAGAATAAGACGTATGCACAGGTCGCCATCTTGAACCAACCCACTGATTCTCTTCATCATCACGGTTAACAGTTGTTCTCCTCGTCACCGCCGAAGGCCCGCCCCTCTGCCCTCACATCAACAGCTGATTGGACGGGAAGTTAACAGCAACCAATAGAATTAAAGTAGGTCACCAGATTTAAAAAACTGTATTTTTTCTGTAACACTGAACACATTAAAAATAAATGATTTAACAGTTACAAAAAACAACAACGGAAAAACTACAACATAATATGTAATATAGAGTATACATAATTAAATCAACCTGACATGTGTGTAGTAATAACAATAACCAAACTTTTCTTTCTTAAATATTATTTAAATATTTAAAATCCTGAAAATGTAGAAAGTAAGTGTGTGTGTGTGTATATGTGTTCATATCGTGAGAACATTTCTTGAGTTATGATTGTATGAAATTATCATTTAAGTTATAATAAATTTATATATTAACTCAATGTTCACATCACTCCAGTTCGGAGGTCTTTACACTGTTTTCCTGCCCAAAGAATGTATTTCAAAATGCTACTGCATACACAGAACCACGGGGGGGATAGAGTCCAGGTTGAAATATACACAAGTTATTCTTTAAATATCAACATAGTATTAAAATTAATAAAAATGGGCATGTACAAGGAGGGATAAGAGGCTGATTCACATATGCACACTTGTAGGTAATATGTGATTTATAAACAGAATATTACATACAGATGTGCATGCGCAGGGTTTTATAAATCATCTTTATTTTTGGCTTTTGGGTGTACGTACACTTTCAGCAAGGATCCTACGCGCAGTTTTATAAATGAGACCCCAGATATGCTGCTCTATACACTAAAAGTAGTGATTATTTACATGGAGTCTGGTGGAGATATGCTGCTCTATACACGCTAAAAGTAGTGATTATTTACATGGAGTCTGGTGGAGATATGCTGCTCTATACACGCTAAAAGTAGTGATTATTTACATGGAGTCTGGTGGAGATATGCTGCTCTATACACGCTAAAAGTAGTGATTATTTACATGGAGTCTGGTGGAGATATGCTGCTCTATACACGCTAAAAGTAGTGATTATTTACATGGAGTCTGGTGGAGATATGCTGCTCTATACACGCTAAAAGTAGTGATTATTTACATGGAGTCTGGTGGAGATATGCTGCTCTATACACGCTAAAAGTAGTGATTATTTACATGGAGTCTGGTGGAGATATGCTGCTCTATACACGCTAAAAGTAGTGATTATGTACATGACCTGCAGGCGGCGGCCTTCTGTCTTTAAGACTTTTAATCTGAAAAGCCCCGATTTAAAGGAAACCGGAAGTGTAGGCTGGCGGTGGGATAACTGTGTGTTTTGTTTGCTGCAGAGCTTCTAGGTGAGTTTTTTCGGAGACAGAGCTCCAGGTGAACCCGCACGCGTTCAGGTAAATATCTTAATAACTGCTCTTTTACACAGCAGCCAGCGTGTGTGCAAACAATAAGCGAATAGAGGCCAAAGCGGCGCATGCGTTAACACGCCGGGCTAGCTCCGTTATTAGCTCCGCTGTTAGCTTCGTGGCTACCTGCTAGCTCCGCTATTAGCTTCGTGGCTAACTGCTAGCGTTAAAGTCTCAGTTCTCTTCTAATGTGTGCTGTGTTGTCTGATTTAACGTAATTTTTCCGTGTTATTAGTCAGTTTGAGAGGAGTTTTATATGCTAGCAGCCTCGGGCAGAAGGTAACAGGCTAGTTAGTAGTCCACGGTGTTTCTTTAAGCATTCATTTACTGCGAAATTAACTTCACAATACTAAAGAAAATCCAGAAATAGTCAAAATTTCCAAAACTTTTTTTGTCACAAAGGCTATTTATAACTGTGTTCACATCCATAATGTGCTACATTCCTCTTATGTTGAAGTTGTATGTTGTATAGACATACAGCTGCAATACATGGAAATGAAAATTATCTGAAATAAATAGCCTAGGTTATATATGGTGGTGGTGGACGTACTTATGAATGGGTCCAGCAGCTCCATCTCACACGCTGTTACTCTACCAACTGAAGTTAGTTGCATTCAATAACTTATTCTGTGTTTGTTGTCGTGGCGACCGTGATAGCAGAGTTACCCGCGGAAACACTGGTACAGATACAGGTTTGCCTCTCATACTTAATAATATACAACTGTGTTAATAACAAAACTGTGGACATATGTCAGAAGCGTGACACTGGCACTGTCGCCGCTCTGTCTCTGTTGCTGGGAGCCGTGGGGCCCTTATTCTGTGTACATCTAGAAACTAAGCTGCACGGTGCAGGGAACAACTCTGACTGGCTCATGATCAGACAGCGGTTTACGGAGCGGTAGATGGAGCATTCTATGAAATGAAAAAAAATTGCTTGATTACGCAAATTTGATTGTGGGAAGCCAAAATTGTGATTAAAATTCGAATAATTGTGCAGCCCTAATTATATTCTTCCCCTCCTCGTTACTTTCCATTAGAATCTGCTGCTCAATGGGTGTAACATATGCCGCATGCGTCTTTTGCATCAGAAATCTGTGATGGATACCGTGGTCTATTTGAGAAAGCCGTGAACGTGCACTTATCCCAGCTATCTCCACCTGGCTGGACATAGCTTCCCCTGTTCATCCTGGTTATCTACACCTGGCTGGTCATTCTACTTCCGTGCAACAGGCCCCTGGTCTCCGAGCCTGTTCAGATGCCGTGTAAACCTATCAACGGCTACCCACGACGACAGATTCGCTACATATTCATAAACATTTTATTGGTCTTTGCATGTTGCACCTCAAACTTGCTCAAAACCTTCAAACCCCACTGTATTCCCTTAAAGAAGCGACCAGGCCTGCCTTGTTGCACCATCAAAACGTCTTTCTGAACTTTCCATTTTCACACAGGAACATCTGGAGATGTTCTGCTAAATGAAGTGTGGTTGATCCAGGCTACTGTGCATGTAGCTTGTAGCTCCAGTTAATGACTTTTGGGCTTTACATTTTAGTAGTTCTTTCAGTTTGAATGCAGGAGATACTTGACACTCTGGAGTCCTATGGATTGGTCCCCTCATCAGCCCTTGCATTTTCTCCATTCATACAGAAGATTTTAATCTAGTAAAACATGGTCAACTAGAATCACCTCCCATTAGTTCTTCTAACCCTTGGATCATTATCTCTGCATGTTCTCCCCCCCCCCCCCCCCCTCCTTGGGTCTACTAAAGGCACCTTCAGCAGACGGCAAGCTGGCGACCAGAGCAGGAAAGAAGGGCAAGGAGGAGGAGGTGGAAGAGGAAGAAGAGGAGTATGTGGTGGAGAAGGTTTTGGACCGCAGAGTGGTGAAGGGAAAAGTAGAGTTTCTGCTGAAATGGAAGGGGTTCTCAGAGTAAGTATGAGTCTATAATATTAATGCTTGGTGTTCTTGGTCCTGACATATATAATATATTTACATATTGCAAATAAGTGTCAGCATGGTATCATGCCCTCAAAGGTGAAGTTTTGGTATTTTGACACTAAGTTGCAGACCCACTAATAACCTTTACAAGATAGTAATAGAAAAGACAACCTGGACCTAACCTTATCACCGAGAATGATAAACACAAGGAGACGGAGGAATAGGAGGGCAAGAGGAAAGGTGTCAGGAGGAGGAGGTGAGGAAAAAAGTGTGAGGAGATGTTCTTCTGTCTGCCTCAATTTCAATGAGGATAACACATGGGGTTTCAAAATGTCCTTTAGGACCTGGACCTTATCACCGTAATTCAGAAACACAAGGAAAAATCAGTGAAGATAAAGGAGCCAAGAGGAAAGGTGTGCAGGGAGGTTCAGGAGGTGAGTGAAGGAAACATTACATCTGTTCCTGACTGAAGAGTCCCAGAAATCTAATCTCAATCTTATCTAATGAATGCTCTTTCAGTCTGGGTCTTTGGAAATGTTCTTTTGTCCCCCTGCCTTTTTAATATTCAACATGGAATTGATCAATTCCTCAAAGAAAAATTTTTCACCCAAACATGCTTCACCGGATAGCCGTTATGTCCAAGTGGGACATTCCCTGCAGGCTACGTTCGCGATTCCTGGGAGAAATGGGGCACACGGCAAGGCGGTCTGCCTGGACGTTCACTGTGGAAGACATTGAAGATTTGGATAATTGGAATTCTGTTGGTGGGGCTCTCCTGATCATCGGATTGGGGTCTCACTGACCTATCGGAAAATTGGTAAGACAAAAAATTTACCCACCAGCTGTCTGGGGAACTTAAAGAGTGCCTACATGGAGTGATTTCTCATGAAGGTTTTACATCTGAGGGCTGACCAGTCCAGTGAACTGTCTCGAAACATCTCAGACCGGACCTTTGCGTAAAGGGGATTGATTCCATCAGGGCCCAGAGGTGGTTGCTTCATGTAACCACCGGACTGGCAGAGAAGGTAGATGGACTGACAAAATCACTACATGAACTGGATGCTCATATGACGCTGAGGTTGGTAGCAATTGAGTGATGGACATTGATTCGGACAAATTTCCACCGGGTCAACCTAAATTGGATTGAAATTGTTTAAGCTGACCCCCCCTCCCCCTTCCCGCCTTTCACCCGAGCAGGAAAACAAAAAACTTGCAGTTTTGTACATTCTATCTCGTTCTTTGCACTGGCTTATCTCCTCAAGGTCTCGCCTGAAACAACACAGACAGACTGACGCCCTTATTTCACACACACACCATACAGAAATATCAATCCAAACTTTATTAACACACACACAGCGTTACCATGGTAAAGCAGCAGTGAAACTTAGACACAGACATGCTGTGAACAATGCTTCTGGTTTTACTTAGCTCGCTCCACCATGGCACCTTACTAACTCACTCACTCTGTTAATATATAAAAACGCAGATCAATGGACATGCATGTAATTTTGGGGGGGGTATTAGGCCACCCACATTTCCACCAATCATTACACCTTTGTATGCAAAACCTTTACATACAGTTGTGTTCAGAATAACAGCAGTGTTTTTAAAGAAGTGAATAATGCTCAAAATCCTTAGAATAGCTTTTAATTCCATAATGCCAATGCATTGGGAACACTGCCCTTTCATTTCCAAATCAAAACATGACCAACATTGATCAAGTCTGTGTTCTACCTTTACAGGAAGTGAAGAAAAAGGAATATTAGCAGTATTTGCATTTTTCTTTACAAACTCAAATGTTTACTGTATAAACTGAAAAACGTGTCAGGCTTTGAATCCCTGCACTAATATTTAGTTGCATAACCATTATTTCTGAGAACTGCTTCATATCTGTGTTGCATGGAGTCACCTGTGAACAGGTATTCCAGCCTAGGACCATTGAACTACAGCCCATAATTCCACTGCATTACTAGGTTTGGCCTCAGAAGCATTTATGATTTCACCCTACAAGTGTTCTCTGGGATTGAGGTCCGGGGATTGGGCTGGCCACTCCACAACATCCATCTGGTTCATCTGGAACCAAGACTATGCTCCTTCCTGGTGTGTTTGGGTCCTTGCCTTGTTGAAAGACTCGTTTCAAAGGCATTTCCTCTTCAGCATAAGGCAACATGACCTCTTCAAGTATTCTGATGTATTGAAACTGATCCACGATCCCTGGTATGTGATAAACAGGCCCAACACCACAGTATGAGAAACATCCCATAACCACCATGCTTTACTGTCTTCACAGTGGACTGGGGCTTAATTTCAGTGCAGGTGGGTCGGAGGACAAACTGTCTGTGGCTCCTAGACCCAAAAAGAACAGTTTCCCTCTCATCAGTCCCCAGAATGTTGCTCCATTTCTCCGTTGGTCAGGCTTTGGATGCCATTTCAAGGCATTTAAAATTATTTTGGCAGAGCAGCTTATAATCTTCTGCACTTCTTTATGTTTCCCCTCTCATATCAACTTTTTAATCAAAGTCCTCTGTTCCTCAGAGCAATGTCTGGAACGAGCCATTTTGCTGAGTATTTCAGTGTGAAATGCACTATAACCAGCATGCACAATATGTTCTTCCTTCCTTCCTTAAATATGTATATATAGTATATAGATTAAATATGGGCAATCAGCTCACTAATTGAACACAACATTGCTATTATTTTGAACATGCTCCATGCTTCAATTACAGATTCAATTCCACAGAATGAGCAGCATGCATGTCTTGACTGTTGGTTTTCTAAGACTCTACAACACTTACTAGTAAATTATTTGCTGTGTAGAAATATCACTTTTACCAAAAAAATATGATTCATTAGTTTAGTGATGCTATTATTTTGAACACAATTGTACATCAAAGCTATTTTTTAAACATCCATGACCACGACATATGCGCCTGTGTTTGTCAGAGGAGTCAGTGATGCTCAGCAGTTTTATTCCAGAGCACAGCAGAAAGCTCTGAGCTTCAGAAATGCTTGAGGAAATGTAGCTTGTGTGGACAATACCACATTATACTACCATATTACTTACTTACACAATACTGCTGGCTATACAAGTTTGATTTAGCAAAAACGACAACCTAAAACAAAAGGTCAACTGGTGCCCCTCGTTGTTAATGCCTATCAGGGACAATGGTTCCAATTTACTTTACTGGAGTAGGGCTGTTCCAGCAACATGAAGACAACACGGTAACCCCTACAGATACCAGTGAAAGCTAAACATCATTTACAATTTTCCTGGCACTAAAATCCCAGATAATCCCCCATTTGTTACCGGCTGGCTAAAGGCTGGCAACAAATTGGAGGCCACACAAATTGATCAAAAGTAGTTTATATTATTACCCATATATTTCCTATAATGCAACTCCATAATAGTGATGTTGGCAGATAATTAAGAAAGGTAATGCGTCAGTCAAACAATGTTCCATAGACATGCTCTAAGTGTTGTTTCTAGTTTAAGATAGAGCTTACAGCATGGCACTTTACTAACTCACTCTCTTGGTTTTTCTGTCTGTTGATAGAAATGGAGAGGAAGAGGAGTCGAACGTCACCGCTGTCAGCAGTGTGACAAATCCTTCGCATCATCAGAATATTTAAAGATTCATCAGAGAGTTCACACTGGAGAGAAACCTTACAGCTGTGATCAATGTGGGGCAGCTTTCGCACGACAGAGTACCCTGAAAAGACATCAATGCATTCACACTGGAGAGAAGACATACAGCTGTGAACAATGTGGGGAAACCTTTTCTCATAGTGGTACCCTTAAAACACACCAGCGCATTCACACTGGAGAGAAGCCCTACAGCTGTGAACAATGTGGGGAAACCTTTGCTCTTAGTAGTAGCCTTAAAACTCACCAGCGCATTCACACTGGAGAGAAGCCGTACTGGTGTGAACAATGTGGGAAAACGTTTTCTCATAGTGGTACCCTTAAAACTCACCAGCGCATTCACACTGGAGAGAAGCCGTACAGCTGTGAACAATGTGGGAAAACGTTTTCTCATAGTGGTACCCTTAAAACGTCTCGGGTTACGTATGTAACCCTTGTTCCCCGAGATAGGGGAACGAGACACTGCGTCGGTTACGACACTATGGGAACGCCTTTAGGCATGACAGGGCTGAATGCGAATGAAAACTACTCCAATCCTATTAGTCCTAGTGAGAACGGTAGCATGTGACGGCATAACCGTAGGGGCATATAAGCACACCGGCACATAGCTCATTAGCTCTTTCTATGAAGCAAGGCACTCCAGGCGGGGCGAGGGGCGGTGAACCGACGCAGTGTCTCGTTCCCCTATCTCGGGGAACAAGGGTTACATACGTAACCCGAGACGTTCCCCTTCGAGGGGAACTCGAACTGCGTCGGTTACGACACTATGGGAACGAGATACCCACTAACCCGCGCCGAAACCCCGCCTGCCCTAGCGTGCAAGCAACCTGCGGGCACGACTAGGAGGAGAGCACCCGGGTGCCGGGTGCGGAGGGAAGGTCCAGACTATAGAACCCGAAGAAGGTGTGAGGAGCGGCCCAGCCAGCCGCATCACAACCCCCTGGAGAGAAGCTCCCGAGAGGAGCGCCTCAGAGGCCGCCAAGCCTCTCGTGGAGTGAGCCCGTACAGCCATAGGTGAAGGCAAACCGCGCACCTGACAGGCCAGGGAGATAGTCTGAACGATCCAGTTGCAGATAGTATGTCTGGAAGCAGGGAGCCCAGCCCAGCCTTGGGGGCCCGAAACACACCAGCAACTGGTCTGACGTCCACCACCGGGAGGACCGCAGAGAGAACACACAGTGCTCTGACAGTGCAGAGCAAATGGAGCCTCCCGTCCTCCGCCGTCACATGAGGTGGAGGATGAAACGCCTGCAGTACCATGGACCCCATAACAGTGGGCTACACCTCGGGAACGAAGCCCGGAACTGGGTGCAGGATGGCCCTCACGTCACCCGGGGCAAACTCCAGGCATCGGGGAGTAACCGAAAGAGTCTGGAGGTCCCCCACCCTCCTCAGAGAAGTGATAGCAAGGAGGAAGGCCATCTACAGGGGCAGGTACCAGGCCACAGCCGACTCCATGGGCTCGAAGGGGGCCACAGCCAAAGCATCGAGAACCACTGCCAGATCCCAAGTGGGAACCCTAGGGCGAGCCGCATGTCCCATCCTCCGGGTCCCACGAAGGAACCGCATGACCAGGGGAAGCCCCCCCAGAGACCCATCCCTCGAAGGGGCGTGGAAAGCTGAGATGGCAGCCACGTAACCCTTGAGGGCGGATGGGGAAAGGCCCGCAGAGAAGCGGTCCTGCAGAAACTCCAGCACCTGAACCACCGGGCAGGTATCCGGGTCCACCATGTGTCCTCTGCACCAAGCAGAGAAGACGGTCCACTTCAGGCCATACATCCTCCGTGTAGATGGGGCCCTGGAGCCGAGGAGAGTCTCGACTGCTCCTGCCGTCAGGCCCGCCTCTAGGTACCGCGCCCCCTCAGGGGCCAGACCCACAGCCGCCACAGGGCGGGGCAAGGGTGAAGAACCCGGCCTCCTGCCTGGGACAGCAGGTCCCTCCCCAGAGGGACTTGCCATGGCGGACCGTCCAGGAGCGCCATCAGGTCCTCGGACCTAATGGCGGACACCCTCTCAACGGACCTACTCCAGGATCCGGGAGCAGAGCGACCGGGGGGAAAAGCGCACAGACGCGGCCACGGCCACCTCCGCGCCATGGCGTCCAGCCCTAGCAGGGCCGGGGGCGTCAGGGAGAACCATAGAGGACAGAGCGTAGTCTCCTGAGACGCAACAAGTCCATGTCCAGGTCCAAACCTTCCGCACAAGGACTCCACCACCCCGGGGTGGAGCCGCCATTCCCCAGGCCTCAGCCCCAGGCTCGACAGCAGGTCCGCACCCTGACCCTGAAGCCCAGGGAGAACACCGCCCTGAGAGAGCAGTCTCCGCAGGGACCACAGGTGGATCCGATGCGCCAGTCTGCAGAGAGGGCGCAAGCGCAGACCCCCCCTGATGAGTCAGAGAGGCCACCACAGCCGTATTGTCGGACCTGACAAGCACATGGTGACCCAGGAGTAAAGGCAGGAAGCTCCTCAGAGCCCGGAACACGGCCAGCATCTCGAGGCAATTGAGGTGCCACGACGAGTGATGGTCCTGCCAAACACCCCTCGCAGAGCGGTCGTCCATGACCGCGCCCCACCCGGTGAGGGAAGCGTCCGTCGAAACAATACATGGCGACAGGGCGCCCCCATCTGGGGTCCTTGGGACAGGAACCAAGGCGTCGCCCACACCGATAGGGCACGAAGACATTTGTGCGTAACCCAGATCAGGCGGAACGGGTTTCCCCTCGGGGAGAACCCCTTGGATTTCAGCCACCACCGCAGGGCCCTCATGTGCAGTAGACCAGAAGGTAACACGCTGGAAGCAGCCGCCATGAGGCCCAACCCCCTTCGGAAGTGGTCCACTGTGATGGCGCGGCCCAGCCTCACACTCCACACCGTGGCCAGAACGGACTCGACACGAGCCGGAGACGGATGTGCCAGCAGTGTCAACAAGTCCCACACCACCCCAAGAATACAGTCCTTTGGGCGGGTGCCAGCACACTATACACCTCGTTGAGCCTCAGCCCCAACGAAGAAGACGAGCGAGGACGACATCTCGATGCCGAAACGCCATCCCCCGAGACTGAGCCAGGATGAGCCAGTGGTCGATGTAACACAGGACCCGGATGCCCTGGAGCCACAAAGGGGCCAGTGCCGCATCCATACACTCGGCGAAAGTGTGAGGGGAGAGTGCTAGGCCAAAGGGAAGGACGAACAGAGACGCGAAAGCACGCGTCCCTCAGATCTATGGTGGCAATCCAGTCCCTGGACTGGATGCGACACACGAGGGCAGGGATGGTGAGCATCCAAAACCTGTATCTCCATAGAGATCGGCTCAGAACCCGCAGATCCAGGATAGGGCGCAGGCCCCCGTCCGTCTCGGGGGAACGATGAAGCACCGGTTGTAGAAACCGGACCCGCTGGCCAGCGGGGGAACGAGCACCTCGGCCCCCTTCTCCAGCAGCGAGCGCACTTCTTGTCCCAGCACCAGGCCCTGGCCTGGGCACACCACAGTCCGGACCACCCCAATAAAGCCGGGGAGGCGGACCGGAACTGCAGCCAGTACCCTCCGACAACGGTGAGCAGAACCCACGGGAAATGTTCACCAAGCCACGCCAAGCCACTGCGAAATCCGCCAGCGGAAGCAACCCCTCAGGGCTGGAAGCCGGTGCGCTAATCTGACGAACTGACGCTGGCCGCCAGGAAAACCCGCCAATGATCCGCAGTCCGGGAGCATAACCTCCGGCCCACTGCCACCCCTCGGGGCAGGCAGAGCGGAGAAGGTCCAGCGACGGCCAGCGTCGCGAGCGCCATGGCGGCGGGACAACAACGCTTCAGCGGCCGTCCAGGAGGGGACCTCAGTCGGCCTCTGGGGCAAAACACACAGCCCCTTGCCGGACCGGACGGCGGCTCTCAGGCCCGACCTGCCGGGAGCCAAACCCCGCCCACTGCCACCCCTTGGGGTAGGCAGAGTGGAGAAGGTCCGGCGGCGGCAAGCGCCCCGAGCCACAGGCGGCGGGACAACAGCGCTAGCCGTCCTGGAGGGGACCTCAGTCGGCCTCCGGGGGAAAAACACAGCCACATGGCCTTGCCCCGCCGTGACTGGACGACGGCTCGCAGACCCAACCTGCTGGGGAGGGGAGCACAAGAAGCCACACACCGCCCCTGGCTCCGCCGGTGGGAGCCGGTATTGCGCCCCGCCCGCCATCTCCTCCTCAGAGGTGCTCCTACTCTGGTCCATCTCCAGCAGCAGGTCCGCCTGGCAGGCTCAAAAACCGCCATGGTGTGCAGGCCCTCTCCAGCCTGGCCCGCCGCCAGATAAGCTGTACCCACCAGCGTGGAAGTCACACGGGCCGGCCGGCAGAAAGATGACGTCAGCCGAGGAGAGAGGTAACCCGCCAGAGCGGCCTCAACCCGCGGCATCGTCCCCGTAGCCGCGGTCCCTGATCCCCACCACATTGCTATACTCCAGCAGCTGGGGAGTAGAAAGCCAGGCGGAGAAAGGCTTATACCAAGACTCACACAAAACATTGTGCAAGTCCGGAAAAATGGCAAGGATCGGCGCGGGGGAGCAGAGCGGCTCCGCAGGAAGCGATCATCCAGTCTGCCACTGGTGTTAAGCTCCCTGACAGCCTGTGGCCAATCCAGACCGAGTTTAGCCACAGCTCGCGTCACCACTTCCAGCAGTTCATCATAAGTCGGCGCTCTTCTGATGACGTCGGCCCGACACCCGGAAGTCCCCTCACACCTCCCCGATGCACGCTGAGCTCCTCAGAGCCAGGGAGCAACCGTTTCGTCGGTCAGCGTCCCCGAACAGAAGAAGCCGAGAAGCCGGCCCTCGAACGAGGACTAGGGGAGACAGAATCGGCAGACAAAGGACGAGACGGGGAATGAGCCGTCTCGGAATCCTCCAGCAGACCTCGCCACGATCCCCATGACCGGGACCGCAAGCCGCCTCAGCAACCGCGGGGCCCGGGCCACGGGGAGAGCGTATCTGGCCGTCTGCGGAAAAGAGGGCCATGCGGGACCTCAGTACCCGCACGGGCAGGGCCTCGCAATGGACACAAACAGCCCCCTCGAGAGCCGCCGTGGCGTGCGACCGGCCCAGACAAGCAACACACAGCTCATGAGAGTCTCCTACCGTGATGAAACGCGGGCAGGGAGACACACATCTCTGGAACTGGTTAACTGCTCGGACATACTGTCAACTTCCAGGTGAGTAGGATACACGGAATCATTCAAACACAACATCAACCAACGTGCCTGCTGAATAGAAAAAAGCTAATGAGCTATGTGCCGGTGTGCTTATATGCCCCTACGGTTATGCCGTCACATGCTACCGTTCTCACTAGGACCAATAGGATTGGAGTAGTTTTCATTCGCATTCAGCCCTGTCATGCCTAAAGGCGTTCCCATAGTGTCGTAACCGACGCAGTTCGAGTTCCCCTCGAAGGGGAACTCACCAGCGCATTCACACTGGAGAGAAGCCGTACTGGTGTGAACAATGTGGGGAAACCTTTTCTCGTAGTGGTAACCTTAAAACTCACCACCGCATTCACACTGAAGAGAAGCCGTACAGTTCAATTTCAATTTATTTATAGTATCAATTCACAACAAGAGTTATCTCAAGACACTTTACAGATAGAGTAGGTCTAGACCACACTCCAGAATTCACAAGGACCCAACAGTGTCCTCCAGAGCAAGCAACAGTGCGACAGTGGCGAGGAAAAACTTCCTTTTAGGCAGAAACCTCGGTCAGACCCAGGCTCTTGGTAGGCGGTGTCTGACGGGCCGGTTGGGGTTAGAATGAAAAGTGGCAGTTACAATCCCAAAAAAATAGTAGTTGTTAGTAGTCCTTTGTAGTCGGCATAGCAGAGTGTAGCAGGAGGAACATGGCATCGCAGAGCGTGTAGCGGGACCATGGCGACAGCTGCAACCTCGATTCTGGAGCCTCCCTGATCCGAGGAAACATGCTGGGGGAAAAGAACATAAGGACTCCGGGGAATGACTCCCCAGAGCTAGGTTAGTAACAAGCATTTCTGGGACATGGATGCACATAATTGGAAAGATAGAAAAATAGAGGAGAGAGGAACTAGGTGTGTCACAGGAAGTCCCAGCTGTCTAAAACCACTATTACAGCATAACCAGGAGAGACAGTGTAAAGAGAGGAGCCTGGCCAGGCCACAACTCCCCAAACCCTCCCCTGGCTAGGGTAGGGGAGAGGCACCCAGGGCCAAGGTCATGAGGGTCAGGGCTAAGGGCAGGAAGGTCAAAGTAGGGGAAGGATACAGACCCGGGTTAGGGTAGGGGAGAAAAGATAGAGTTAAGATCAAGACGGTCAAAGTGGGGGATGGGATACAAACCCTGGTTAGGGTAGGGGAGAGAAAATGGGGGTTAGAGTCAGGAAGGTCAGAGAGGGGGGTGAGATACAAACCCTGGTTAAGGTAGGGCATATTATTATATATGCCCTAACTATAAGCTTTATCAAAAGGAAAGTCTTAAGCCTACTCTTAAATGTGGAGACGGTGTCTGCCTCCCAAACCCAGACTGGAACCTGGTTCCACAGGAGAGGAGCCTGATAGCTGAATGCCCTGGCTCCTATTCTACTTTTTAGAGACTCTAGGAACCTCAAGTAATCCTGCATTCTGGGAGCGTAGTGCTCTTGTAGGGTTGTAAGGTACTATGAGCTCTTTAAGATAAGATGGTGCCTGACCATAAAGAGCTTTGTAGGTGAGAAGAAGGATTTTAAACTCTATTCTGGATTTTACAGGAAGCCAATGCAGAGAAGCTAAAACAGGAGAGATGTGATCTCTTTTCTTGGTTCCTGTCAGAACACGCGCTGCAGCATTCTGGATCAGCTGAAGAGTCTTTATGGACTTTTTTTGAGCAGCCTGATAATAAAGAATTGCAGTAATCCAGCCTAGAAGTAACAAATGCATGGACTAGTTTTTCTGCATCATTTTTAGACAGGATATTCCTGATTTTTGCAATATTACGTAGGTGAAAAAAGGAGATCCTTGAAATTTGCTTTATGTGGAAATTAAAGGACATGTCCTGATCAAAGATAACTCCAAGATTCCTCACAGTGGTGCTGGAGGCCAGGGAGATGCCATCCAGAGTAACTATCTCTTTGGATAGTGCGTCACGGAGGTGCTTGGACCCCAGAACAATAACTTCAGTTTTATCTGAGTTTAACATTAGAAAATTACAGCTCATCCAGGTTTTAATATCCTGAAGGCACATTTGAAGTTTAGCTAACTGATTAGTTTCATCCGGTTTAATTGATAGATATAATTGAGTATCATCCGCATAACAGTGAAAATTTATGGAGTGCTTCCTGATAATATTGCCTAAAGGAAGCATATATAAAGTGAACAGGATTGGACCTAGAACAGATCCTTGTGGGACTCCATAACTAACTTTGGCGTGCACAGAGGATTCATCGTTAACATGAACAAACTGAGATCGATCTGATGTGCACAGCTGTACAGCTGTGAACAATGTGGGAAAACGTTTTCTCATAGTGGTAGCCTTAAAAGACACCAGCGCATTCACACTGCCTCGTTGTGAACATGTTTCAGAGCCAAGCTGTTTCCTCCTACTCCTTATGCCCTGATAGCTGTGTTGTTATATTCTGATCTTCTCTCCACATTGAAGGCTGACCAGCAGTAACTTTATCTTCTCATCGACATGTATGTTATTGTGGATCAGCTGGACTGTTTTCTGCCTGTCCTCAGAACCCTTTACCATTTAGGCACCAGAATCGGTGCCTGAACCCATCCTTTTAAAAATAATTTTTTTAAATGTATATATTAAAAAAAAAAAAGGAGCACAAAAAGACATTCAGTCAGCAACATTTAAGAACGGCTTGTTTATTGCTATATGGTCCAAATTAAATGAAAAAAAATGTAATAACAACAATAATGTATTTCTCCAGTAAATTGCTGCTAAATGACAAAAACAACCACTACGTTTCGGTTCCCAACCCTAACCACAGTGTACCCACCGTGGGAAGGAGAAGGCCCAAAGGAGAAACATTAAGACGTTTAAAGATGTTTTGGTTGGAAAACGTAGACATGTTTGAAACTTTTTTTATTTTATTTTTATTTTGTAAAAACTTTCTTCTCCTCTCTAGAATCATACACATTTTTTTTGGCTGACAGGAAGTCAGTGTAATTTTCATTTTAGGAATACGTTTTTGTCACCCTTATATATTTCTAAACTCCCAAAAGTTGGAAAAAACTCTAACCTTTGTGCATTGTGAGTTTAATAAGCGCAAATTCAATATTTGTGTAAATTGGTCCTCTCATTACCAACATACTAGAAGTTGGCCATTTTTAATTGTACGCTCTCAAGTTATTGTTGTTTTGTAGTTTAACATCATGTTTTCCTACTTTGTGGAATTTAATTTAATAATCTTTAGGCCTGTTCACACCGGGGAATTTTGAATTGATGACTGATAATTCTGGAAAAGACCGACGTTTTAACCCTACGTCGTGACTAAACAGAGGGCGTCAATGAGAGTGTGCACACCGACGCGAAAAAGATACGCCTGAAAAGCGTCATTTTTAAAAACCGCCTCGGGTTAGTTTTTTTGGTTTGACGCGCCGCGTCAAAAACTATCCGACCAATGAAATCGGCCCTTTTGCTCACGTGTCTTGTGCTTCTGAAGTTGCAGTAAAACAAAACTTGGGGGCGCTCAAGCACAAAACAGTCTTACCGAGCACACAAACGAAGAAGACATACGCCACCGTCATCACTGCCACAAGACGAGGAAGAGGCAAAGCACGATGTCCAAAATAAATGTTGAGCTGCTGGTCTCCTTGGTTTCGGGAACATAAAGAGCTATATCTGATTTAGAAGAAATGTTTTAAATACTTGCTCTCTTCTCTGCTCTTCTTCTGAGTTGCAAGCGGGTATCAGAAGCGCAAAGTTGCGCAGCGCCACCCTATGTACGGGGGTATTTCTGTTTTACATTAAGCGCCATCTAGTGACAGATAATGAATTTGCATGTTCATTCGGCTCATCGTCAGCGAAAATCGCTTGGGTGTGAACACAAAAAACGCGTCGAAAAACGCTGACGAATAACGCCCGCTGATATTCGTCCTGGTGTGTACGGGCCATTTGTCTGACATTTCCTATTTTCTGTGACTGAATGTGGTTTTAAATCTGTTGAGGTCTGTTCAGACTGAAAGTAAAGACCCTGATGATGTCATACAAATCAGAAAATAGAAAGCAAACAGCTGATTTATTCATCTGACTTGTAAAATAACATCAATGATTGAATTGTTTCAAAAGTTTTGCAATGTGGAACAATTAAATACAAAATAAAGAAATAAAACGAAGCCTCGTGCTGATTATTTGTGACTTGATTTGGTGGATTTATCCTTCCTGCCGTTTCTGTGTTTAAACTCCTTGATAAGAGAACGTTTCCATCCACTAAAAGTGTGTGACAACATTATGAGATGGATCCCTACAGAGATAGACCTTTTAGTTAGAGAGTAAGATCCTTTTAGTTTAACAAGAAACAGCCCCGACATCACCATCACCAAACCCACCAGACTCCAAAAGACATTTTAGTAACTATTTGACATTGATATCTTTGGTCAATATATAATGCAACCCCCCCCCCCCCTTTGATTGTTTCCTATTGATGACTGACAGTTCATATCCCTCAATCTCCACCAACTCCTGTTGTTTATATAGGACAGCTGAAGACATGTAAGGGAAGAGAGAGAGGGAATGACATGCAGCAAACGCCCTCTTCACCAACTGAGCTACCCGGGTGTCCCGCACCCACATATTCTGGGACTGCTCCGTGATACAGACATACTGGAAAGACATTAAAGAGGAATTGGACAACATTTCCCTCTGGACCCTTTATTTTTCTTACTGGAGAAAACATTAATTGGATAAAGCCTAGCCGCCCTATACATGAGATCAAACAGGAAAATATGACTGCTTTTTACAGTTAAGTAAGAAGATGTTTTGTTCATAAGAAGATGGACCCCTGTCATTTGAGCCTTGATTTAGAATTATAATTTAAACATACTGTGATATGCAATAGTTTATTTACCCTGCTTCTATGTAGTGAATATATATGTTGAATGAAGTTCAAGCACAAGATGACCCTTATTTTTTAATTTTTTAATTTAAAGTTCCTATGAAATGCTGCGTTTTGGATGCTTTTATATGGACCTTAGTGGTCCCCTAATACTGTATCTGAAGTCTCTTTTATATAGACCTTGGTGGTCCCCTAATACTGTATCTGAAGTCTCTTTTATATAGACCTTGGTGGTCCCCTAATACTGTATCTGAAGTCTCTTTTATATAGACCTAGGTGGTCCCCTAATACTGTATTTAAAGCCTCTTTCCAAAAAGTCAGCCTTGGCGCAGATTTACAGACAATAGAGCCAGTACCACAATGAGCTTTTCTAAGGATTTGCCAATTCTGCAGCTTTAAATTCTATTGAGGAGGAGATGGGGGGGTGTCCTTGACCAACTGCCATGCTTTGGTCCATTTGAGCTTTCATTTTGTCAAAGGCAGAGCAGGATACCCAGGGCTTGGTTTACATGTAATGCCATTTCTACCCACCGGGGGACAATAGGCAAGCTGGGGTAACTCATATAAAAGACCTCATGAAGTGACATTTTCATGCCATGGGACCTTTAATCTCTCCTTGAGAGAGTGTCTGCGTGTAGGTTTATGTTTGTATTGTACTGCTAAAATTGCCTGAATTTTTAATAAGGGCAAATAAAGTGATATTTGTTTACCTTGTTATGAGTGAAAGCCTTTTTCCCAGCTAAAAGAAAACAAGGTGCTCTTCTGAAAATGCAAAATCTAAATCAGTTTATCCGTGACTCTAAGTGGTTGTGTGTGCCAAATTGTAGCATATTGATGTTTTTCTTTTGGGGTTCTGTGTCTGGTCATTGTGTAAATGTTGTTGTCCTTCCTGGTCTTGGTCTGAGTGTTGCGTGGTTATTGTAAATAGGTAATGTTTTGGAAGTATGGTATGGTTTTAAACAGAATGACGGATCGATGAATGTAGCATTAGCATGTAAATCACTGTAGTTTTAGATATAAAAATGTGCGGACAAACATGCCCCTTTTGTGCAAGGACTAATTCCGAATAGTAGTAAAGGAAAGCTGCATTGGCCGGAAATCTGAGAGAAAAAGTCATAATCGATGAAAAATTATGTTGGAAGCCACATATACACTAAATTAATGCCAAAATATCCAAATCAGTTGCTATACTGTATAAAACCAATTATTTATTAAATCAACGCTCATTGTACACATTGTATTGTTCCTTCATACTTCCATAATTACTTACTGTTTGGAGATATGGGGAAACACTTACAAAACAAACACTGAACCTATATTCATTCTTCAAAAGAGAGCCTTAAGAATTGTAAATAAAACCACTAATCCATTAATCCAATTAATTCCAGTGCTATAGATGGCGGGTATAGAAAGATGAAGAAAGGGAAGAAAAGACAAAACAAAAAACAGTGTAAATGTGTGTAGGTACAGTATGCATATTAAAATAGATATAATCAACCACATTTAAACACGCCACAAGCTATCTTGAGGGTTACAATTTTTATAATTTAAAATACGGGTCACTTCCTGTCACCCTGGAGTCCTACCGTCTTATAAACCCGGTGTGCACAGCAAACTTTTAAAACAGAACGCAAAGACGCCGGTAAGACAAAGCTGATATGACTAATGTTTAACCTGTGAGAGAGATCTGAGTGTTGCGTGGTTATTGTAAATAGATAATGTTTGTGAAGTATGGTATGGTTTTACACAGAATGACGGATTGATGAATGTAGCAGTAGCATGTAAATTACCATAGTTTTAGATGTTAAAATGTGCACACAAGAAAGCTACGGGATTACTGTGGGGAAATGGAGAATGGCTAGGTTAACTGAAGATTTTAAACATTGTGAAAATTAACGAAACATATGAACACATTAAACATATACGGGCATTTAACATATACCTGCAGTCTCAGGATTTGGATGGTATAGGTAGCGCATCGCTAGCGTGACGGTCGACATGCGCCCTGTCACAGTTACCGACAATTTTGGCAATGAATGAGTATTTCACATTGCCTAAATCCAGCGCCTTAGACCACTCGGCCACACTACCTGCATGTAACTGTTCTCCACATCGTGACAAACACAGGGACCGTAACTAACGGTATGCTTGTTAATGTTATTGGAACAAAACTTTTGCAAGTCAAAAGCCAATACTTTATTGAAAAATGCCAGTACTTTATTAAAATTTATTATCACTCTTTTTCTTTTTTCTCTGGCATTGTTGATTAACCCTCCTAGCCCTGAGGCCATTTTTACAGTTCATTTTCCGTCTGGATTTATTTTATATAAAAGCCAATAAAACATCAACCCTGTTGTCTACAGTGAAGATATGAACATCATTTTTTTCAGGACAAACTGGGTTAGTAGAATATTTGGGTTGCAATGAGGTCACTTGAATGTTAAAAATGGTTGTAGGACCTTAAAGACAAATAAATAAAGAAAACGGAACATGACTCTTCCAGATATGTATTGATATCACAGACATATAGGTAAAACCTAAGCCATTTTACTCTCTAAAACACTTCTCATATGTCTTGGGAGTCACACTGTGAAGAAATAATCATTATAACTTTTACAGATGACAAAATACAGACATTTTTTCAAAAAAGTCCAGACGCTTTTGCCCTCATGACATTTACCTATGCCAATAATAACATAATAATGTCATATTTATTGATATTACACCCACAACAATGCTACACAAGCATTTGTGTGTCTAAAACAGTTCTTCTATATGCAAAAATAAACATAATAAACATTATAACTCATATAAAGCACATACTATTTACATTTCTTCAAAAAAGGCCCAAATATATAATATATAATGCAAATATATGCCATATCTCAAACCAATGAGGCCATTTCCGCTATAAAATGGTAGATATCTATCTTGTTCCGCTCTAGCAGCTTTGATTGCATGCTAGAGACGTTGACAGGAAGTGTTGGCAGAGTAGGAAGTGCTTGGAGGGCTAGTATCTTTCAGCTTCCATAGTCTTTGGCTGATGTCTCCCATATATGGGCATACCGGTCCCTGTACTTCCTGTAAACACAGACTAGAGAGGGAGCAGAGCGGGAGCGGCCGAAGCGAGCGAAAACGCGATGAATTATGGACATAAAGTGGATTAATCTGGGATTTAAAGGTATGGATTTAAAGCCCAACAACCTCTAAAGAGGCTGGAAGTTCCAGGATGGATAGAAAATCACCTGTAGAGGCTAAAAGGACACGGAAAAGACCGCCGGAAAGGCTAATTCGTCAGGATTCAGGAGCCATTTTGGGTGAGTCGCTGCGTTGTATTGTTTAAAAGTTATTAAACTATGAATCAGAGGTGATTTTTTGATCGTGGGCGAGCCTCTCGGTCTCACAGGGTTAATTAGAATATTGTAACCAGCATTAAGTGAGTAGGTTTAGGTCTGTATGAATATGGGCTGAGCATTTACCTGGGCTGAATTTGTGAACATCTTCTTTTGCATAATCACTGTAAAGAGCCATTACTCCTCCAACTGCCAACTATTGCTCCAGAGACAATAGGATATACAGTTTTAGATTGCAAGGTAACTGTCCAAGACCAAAGAATTCATTGAAATACCTCAAGTGATAAAAGCAGTTTGTCAAAATGGGAAAAAGTCACATGCTGGTATCTGTTTCTTTGGGCTCGCACCATATAGCACTAGCTTTGCTGTGAGGACCTCCCTTGCTGGTACTGTAAGTACGGGAATTGCAAGGAGCCGGGCCGTTGCCCACAGGTCTATGGCAGCGCTGCACTCCCATAGCCTCAGCGACTCGGTATCGCCACATCCAGGTCGGGGGCAGGATGAGTGTGCTGACATGCCCCCGGGAGTGCATAACGGATCTGACCGGGAGGATCAGATGAGCCACCATCCATGACAAGTCCTGGAGTCTGTTTGGGAGAGCCGAATTATTCATGTTGCACCAAACAGTTTAGGACTCATCAAAAGCCAGCCCACGCACTGGACTCACTGGATCCCGCTCCTGCACAACTAAAATGAGAGAGCAATGATTGGTTAAAATATACACTTCTTCTTGCTCAAGGTGAAAACTTTTAAAAATGTCTGGATAAAAGCATGGTAAAAGACCCAGGTACTTTAAGATCAGAGGGTAAAGTCTTCAATCTTCTGAGGTAAGATCCCCTCCAGACCTACCTTGCCATAGCTGCAGTCTTAGGATTTCTGGATGGGGTCGTGGTTGCTGTTATGTGTATAGCTGTAAATCTGTTCCCTAAAAACAATAACAGGTCCGGCACTCCTTTCCCTCCTTTCTCCCTCTCCCTCCAAGGTCTGCCTTGATTGAGGTCATGATGGCGCCCGTGTGTGTGGCTAGCCGTCTGCCTTTGTTACCTGTGTTGTGTACTGTTTTAGTTTCATTGTTTTTAATTCGTGATGTGTCGCCGTTACTAGTGTATGATCGCCTCACTCTCTTTAATATACGTGATTTCGTGGAAAAATTGCCGATTCAGGGTTGCAACGACCAAACATACCGCCGCCTCTGCTGGCGTCCATACCTCCCCACCTGTGTCAGTTCCCTAGCGGGTTGGTCCGCAACAGCCGCCGCAGGCGACGAGGAAGGAGAAGGACTGAGTTGTAGATTGAGGTGCTTATGGCTCCGTCCTCCGCTCATCGCTTGGGTCTTCTGGGAGGCGTCAGCTATCATATACGAGGAACAGCTGATCCCTGCTACCGATGGCTGATACCGGCTATTCCCGAGGTTGGGTACCCACGTCCGCACTGCCGGCCCAGGAGGATCCGCAGACGGGGCTGCATACCTGTCAATCTTTGCCCGGTTGCTTATGCCTCCGAACGGATGGACCAGAGTTTAATTCGCATGGCTCTGATCAACACTCGGTCAGTTGTGAATAAGACTTTTATCCTCAATGACTTTTTTATTTCTCAATCCCTGGATTTTCTCCTGTTGACGGAAACCTGGCTGAAACCAGGTGAAAACACTGCATTTTCAGAGCTCCTTCCACCCGGATGTTCTTACTTTAACTCCCCACGATCATCTGGTCGAGGGGGGGGTCTTGCTGCTATTTTTAATGACAGATTTAAATGCCGGCTTTTTTCTACAAACGCTTACTCCAGCTTTGAGCTGCAATTATTTGTGATTGACCTTGTCAGCCCTGTTCTATGTGCCGTTGTTTATCGCCCACCCAAATATAATAAGGACTTCATTCATGAGTTCTCTGAGTTTTTGGCAGACATCTTTCCAAAATTTGATAAACTCTTGATTTGTGGGGATTTCAATGTTCATGTTTGTTGTCCGTCCGATCAATTAGCCACTGATTTTAAAAGACTTTTAGAAACTTTTAATTTAACTCAATCAGTGGATAAACCTACACACTATCGTGGGCATACCTTGGATCTTATTATTTCTTTTGGGCTTTCAATTGACGTTAAAGAGATCTCTGATCCATCTCAGATCATTTTCCCATTTTGTTTGAATATATAGCCCTTCCTCCAGCTAGAAAGACTTTGGCTCCATCGTGCCAGCGTCGCATCATCACTTCAACCACAGCTGATGAATTCGCTGCTGCATTCAGAGAGACTGAGTTTTTTGCCATGAATGGCATGGTTTCTCCCACCTGTCCAGACAATATTCTTTCTTTCTTCCATTCTACCTGCTCCGGGATTCTGGACACTATCGCCCCTTTTCGGCGTAAATCGGCTAAACTAACAACGGATCCCTGGATTAATGATAACACTTTTTTACATATTAGGCAACGTTGTAGGCAGGCTGAAAGGAAATGGAAGAAGGATAAACTGCATGTCTCACAACATTTTGTGCAGTCTTGCTGATTACCAGAGGGCCCTTACGAGAGGCAAAATCTGAGTATCTTTCCGATATAATTTCTAGCAGCAGTCACTGCCCCAGGGTTCTGTTTGCTACAATTAATTCTTTTGTGAACCCACCAATTTCTGCTCTTGCTAGTCTATCACCTGTGAAAATTTTCTTCACTTTTTTGTTGATAAGGTTGACTCTGTTAGACAGAGTACCAGGAAAGGTTTTAATAAGGAATTTGTTGTTGCTCCAGCTCATTCTGCTGTGTTTGAGGAGTTTGAGTTAGTTTCTCTATCTTCCCTTGGCGAGATAGTGAGGTCATTGAAGCCTACAAATTGTCCATTTGATATTATACCCTCTAGAGTGCTGAAGCTGGTTTTTAATGTTGTTGGGCCTGGGCTTGTGGATTTTATGAATAGCTGTCTTAGTCTAGGAACTGTCCCAGCTGCCTTTAAACATGCTGTGGTTAGGCCCCTTCTTAAAAAACCTAACCTTGACTCTACACTGCTATCTAATTTTAGACCTGTTTCTCATCTTCCATTTCTTTCTAAAGTTTTGGAAAAAGTTGTTTTCATACAGTTAAAACCCTTTCTGAAAACAACTCTGTCCTTGAAAAAATTTCAGTCCGGATTTAGGTCTCACCACAGCACTGAGTCTGCATTATTAAAGGTACACAATGATATTGCTGTCTTTGTAGATAACAAGTGTCCTGTTGCCTTAGTACTACTAGACCTCACAGCAGCCTTTGATACGGTAGACCAAACAATCCTCCTGTCACGCCTGGAGCAGTATGTTGGCATTCATGGCACTGCACTCAAGTGGTTTATGTCATACTTATCAAATAGGACTTTCTCTGTGATGATGGGGGATTTGTCTTCTTCTTGTGCTTCTCTTTCCTGTGGTGTCCCGCAAGGCTCCATTCTTGGCCCTTTTTTGTTTTCATTATATATGCTACCGTTAGGGTCAATTATAGCCAGACACAACCTATCTTTTCACTGTTATGCAGATGATCTGCAAATCTATCTGCCATTGAAGCCTGGTGATGTACAAGGTACTTTAGTTGACTGCATCACGGACATTAAGCAGTGGTTTGCCCAAAATTTTATGCACTTAAATATATATATTGTATTGTAATATAATATATATTGTATTGTAATATATTGTCTTTGGAGAATCTGTGTCTAACGGGTTTGGGCCCTGGTTTTTAACGGCCAGACAGACGGTAAGGAACTTAGGAGTGATTTTTGATAGTTCCTTTAAATTTAACAAACAGATTGATAATGTTGTTAGATTGAGCTTTTTTAAACTACGCCTTCTGGCAAAGGTAAAATCGTTTTTAAACCGTCATGACCTTGAGAAGGCTATTCACGCTTTAATAAGCTCTAGACTGGACTACTGCAATGCCCTGTATATCGGTGTTTCCCAGTCCTCTGTTGACCGTCTCCAACTTGTCCAAAATGCAGCGGCCCGCCTGTTAACAAGCACAAAAAAACGAGACCACATAACTCCGATTCTTTATTCTCTTCATTGGCTCTCGGTACACTTTAGAATTGAGTATAAAATTTTATTGTTTGTTTTTAAAGCTCTTAATGGCCTTGCCCCATCTTACATTTCAGACATGCTGACCATTCGTAATTATGGTAGGACGTTGAGGTCATCTAATCAACTTATGTTGGAAGTGCCTGACCTGGGCCTTTTTAAATCAAGACTTAAAACGCATCTCTTTAAAGTGGCGTTCGGTACCTAGTAATGTGATGGCACATTTATATTTATATTTATATTGATCTTACTTTTTCTCATTCATTATTGTATTTTTGTTAGTGGTGTGTTGTTGTTTTTAAATTCTGTGGTTTTTATCTGTTGTGAAGCACTTTGGTTCACCTATCGGTTGATGTAAGGTGCTATATAAATAAAATACATTTACATTTACATTTACATTTCTCCTTTGGCTTCTTCGTCACTCTTCTTTGCACTCGTTCCCACTTGGACCACCACAGGAAATAAAAAATGGCTCGTTCCACGTCTAAAATCTCTTTTCTGGGTGGGATACTCGTCAATTGATCTGCGAGTTCATGTGAATGTGTTTGCAAAATCTGAAGAAGTTCCCTCCAGGTGCTCCTGTGTTATCACCTTCATGTTCACTCCCTTCAATAGCTCAGTTGGTAGAGGGGAGGACTGTAGAGGCGTAGAACTGAAATCCTTAGGTGGCTGGTTCAAATCCAGCTTGAAGGAATCCTTTTTTTCCAGAGGTTCCCTTCAGGGAAGAATAAAGTGTTTCTAATTCTGATGTAGAGATGGACGGATGACCCAATAGCATGATACTTCTTGCCAAGACATAACAAGAAACAAAAGAGGTGGGGGAGATAGAGTTAAGCCCCGACAGGATAGAGAACTACAGACGAAGATGTGAAATAGTCCCAAGTGTGTGTAAAGTACAAACCTTTCTCCAAGAAATCTTTATTGTGCTCACATGAGCCCTCATTTATAAAACGTGCGTACTACCTAAAACAGGTGTAGGACGGGCGTACGCCGCAGTTCGGCATTTATCAATTTGAACGTGAGTGTCAAGTTCATAACACTTTACCTTACTAAATAAACATGGTCAAGCAAAGAAACGAGACGCAGACGGCAAATATGCAGTTAATAGACTGTTGCAAGAGGGAAGCACCGCGCGAGAGCAACCTATCTCCAGCGGGGGAACTTCAACAGATTCTTTTAGGCATAGTCTCTTTATTGAAACACACACACAAAGATTCACAGTTGTTGATACTAAAAGACATCTGGAGTTTGGTTTATGCCTACACTTGAAAACGAGGGCAGAGGGCAGGTTGCAGGGCGACGTGTACTTTGACTGACCTCGAAACTAAGACACTTGCTATCTCTAAGATATACAAAAGAGAAGACTTATTGCATCGGTGGTGCTAACAGCTTTAAATAAACAAAGTTAGTTAAATGTGTGTAAATATTTTAAGACACTACTACAGAGAAATATAAAATAAAAGACTTATAAAATGAATTTCTCTGTCAGTCACCACACCAGTCCAGGCAAATGACTGATACAACTTACACATACTACAACACAAATACACACACTCTACAACACAAATACATACCCTGCAACACAAATAAACACTACAACACAAATACACACACACTACAACACAAATACACACACTCTACAACACAAATACATACTCTGCAACACAAATAAACACTCCAACACATATACACACTCTCTACAACACAACTACACACCCTGCAACACAAATGCGCACACACACTACAACAAAAATACACACCCTGCAACACAAATACACACTACCATGCATATACACACACTCTACAACACAAATACATACCCTGCAACACAAATACACACTACAACGCATATACACACTCTACAACACAACTACACACCTTGCAACACAAATACACACACACACAACACAAATACACACCCTGCAATATCAATACACACTACAACGCATACACACTCTACAATACATATACACACACACTCTACAACACAACTACACAGCCTGCTACGCAAATACACAGTACAACACATGTACACTCACTCTACAACACAACTACACACCCTGCAACACAAATACACACTACAAAACAAATACACACTACAACACAACTACACACTACGACACATATACACACTACAACACGTATACACACTTCAAGACAAATAAATACGCTATAAAGACATTTGGACCATAAACTGAACACTCAGTATCAGTATTATTATTTATATCACATTATTATTTATATTATACTATTATTGTTTAATTTATATCATATCATATCACATTATTTGATTATTATTTATGTTATTATAGTATTATTATTCATATCATATTAAATTATTATAGAATTATGATTTATGATATTACAGTATTATTTTCCATATCATATAAAATTATTAAAGGTATCAACATATTACTACTAATGCAGATGGTCACAAAAGGTGCGGCTGTACTTGCAATTCAGTATCTTCAAATATCACGTCTCAGTCATTAGCTTCAGAGCGAAACACTCCATGTCAGAAGTGGGATTCGAACCCACGCCTCCAGTGGAGACTGCAAATACACACACTCTACAACACAAATACATAACCTGCAACACAAATAAACACTACACCACAAATACACCTTAGGTGACCTAAGTTCTTTTTTTCCAAATATCACATTTCAGTCATTAGCTTCAGAGGGAAACAGTTGATGTCAGAAGTGGGATTCGAACCCACGCCTCCAGTGGAGACTGCTACCTGAACGCAGCGCCTTGGACCGCTCGGCCATCCTGACTGAATAACCCAATGTTTAGTATGATCTCTCACAGAAATAATAATATGGTAATACTATGTCATGATATAGTAGGTTCTCAGTCATCCAGGTCGTAGTTATCAAAGGAAGGTTTCCCAATTTCCAGTCCAAATATATGGGTGTTTATGGGGACATGGAAGAAAGTCACCAGTGTGGCAATGGGCTTGACAATGGCAATACATTACGCGGGATGTGAAGGCATCTTACCGACTCTGTGACCCAATGTGCAATGCAGGCTAAATACAATACGTGGTGGGAATCAAGATCCACCAAGGTTTCTGTCCAAGATGTCCACCTGTGTCCAGAAATGTCCCTACCAGATGGGAAATAGACTGAGATTTGGGTCAACATTGTGGAAATATCTTCAATATGTTCAACTGAGTCCAAATCTGGAGCTCCTTTAAGTTAACATGATGTACAGCTGACTGCTCAACATGCCCCCACCAACATACTGTTTTCAGTCCAACGTCCAAGAATATTTTACCTGTTAGCCTAATTTAAACTACATGTGGACGGTGTAGAGGTTGAGTTTTTCATTTTAACAGTTCTCTGGCTTAAAACCAGGCTCCACCGAGACTTGAACTCTGATCACTGGATTCAAAGTCCAGAGTGCTAACCATTACACCATGGAACCACTGTTCTAAAAGACAACATGGGTTTGCAAGGTACCTTCTTTCATAATATCAACACTTATTCACACAACAATCAGAAAGAAGATTTGATAAAAATGCAGCATTTACTGGCTCACTTAAGTCATTTAGTAAACTAAGCGTTGACTCAGGATGTGGAAAAAGGCAAGTCAAGAAAAGGTTTTAAAGGACTTGCCACAAACAATGAATACAGCAGTAGATAGGTCTACTGTGTACACATGGAAAGGTTACGTGGGTTGATAATGCAGATGGTCACAAAAGGTGCGGCTGTACTTGCAATTCAGTATCTTGCCCAAATTCATGTCCACTAAAATGTAAAGAACTGCTAATTTCTTTTTTCCAAATATCACATTTCAGTCATTAGCTTCAGAGGGAAACACTTCATGTCAGAAGTGGGATTCGAACCTTCGACCTGAACGCAGCACCTTGGACCGCTCGGCCACGCTGACTGATAGACCTAATGTTTATTATAATCTCACACAGAAATAATACTATGGTAACTCAACTATGTCATGATATAGTAGGTTCTCAGTCACCCAGCTTTTTTGTTTGTAAATGGAAAGAATGTATTGTTTAATATTGGCAGCCAGCTCAAAAAACCTTGGCTTCTTTTTCAAAAACTTTGATTTATGTAAATAAAATTTGATTAAAATAATAATTAGATTTATCGTGGTGTAATACTCTGAATAAAGCTCTCTATCATGTTGAGTGAATCCAAACAATACAATTTCCCAATGTAATGTAAATAAAGCAATAAAATGTGATAATCTGCTCCATAGTTTCTTGGTATATTGGCAAGACCAAAATAAATATACCAGTGTTTCATTTAGTTCTCCACAAAAAGTACAGCTGATAATAATGTCTTTTTTCATTTTCTGCAGATAATGGTTAGTTGGGTAGAATCTGTGGAGCATTTTGAAAGATATCTCCTTAACTTTGTTGTTTAAGAAAAACTTGTGCGGCAGTAGCCAAACCTTTTCCCAACAAATCTCTTTAACATATGAAGACCAGCACGATAAAGCAGCAGGTGTACTTCTAACGTCTTGTTGAAAGAGTTGACGAGTTGCCTTATTCTTGCTTTGCCGAAGGGAAACTCTGTAGGAGAGAGGAGTAGGGCAGGTCACCGCTACATCTTAGTGATTTGTGATTAAACAACACATCACCCAGAGGCTTTCCCCAGAAACATGAAGGCTAGACAATGAAGACATTGAAGGAGGTATACTCCCTGTTAGGGACCCGGGGCATTAAAACAACACCCTACATAGTTTGTGGCTTCATGAACAATATTGTCTCCACCAATGCATTTCTCAATGCCCAGATGTGTTACAAGATTTGCAGTGAGTGTTGTATTGTCCAGCAGAAAGGCAACAGATGTGTTGCTTTTTGACTAGATTTGAGACAAGGTTCAATTTCCAGCCACCGCCATGTTTTGAAACCATATAAAACATAAATAATACATATTTCACCCAGGTTTTTCTCTTATTCAATGTTGAATGGACAGAGAACAAGACAACAGCCTGAGAACGGAGAGAGTAATGACCAGTACTGTTGTTCATAAGAAGTGAACGTAAATAAGATGGATGCGCACCAAGAATAGCCTTATATATAAAAGTATACCAATGACAAAGCCTCCGTGTAGCCAAGGCAGACCACCCAACACGAGAATACAGCTTACAGTGATGGGTGCGAACTTTACAATTAGTAATAAATCTCAACGATGCATGATAGGCTGCGTCAATCATCTGAAGGCATTGAGCAGACGAATGCATATATAGTATATCACCATAATCCAGCACAGTTAAAAAAGTTGATGCCACTAACCGTTTTTTAACATTAAAAGAAAAGCACAGCTTATTTCGAAAGTAAAAACCCAATTTTAGTCTAAACTTTCTCACTAGACAGTGAACATGAGGCTTAAATGATAAGCAGTCATCAATAACAATACCAAGATACTTATAAGTTGTAACAGTCTGTATTTCACGTCCATCAAGAGTAACCACTAAGGGAACATTCAGTGGCCTGTTCCGAAGGTCTGTGAAAAGCATACATTTGGTTTTGTCTGCATTGAGCACAAGTTTCAGCTGTAGCAAAGTATTTTGGACCACATTGAAAGCATTCTGTAAATGTGCAATGGCTTGTTTAAGAGAGGGTGCACAGCAGTAAATAACTGTGTCATCTGCATAAAAATGAAAATTTGCATCAGACACATGCCGATTAAGATCATTTATATAAATAGTAAATAAAAGAGGGCCTAATACAGAGCCTTGTGGAACCCCTTTAAAGATTGGTAAAATACCAGAGTGAACACCATCATGCTTAATCCACTGAGCTCTGTCACTAAGATAATTTGAGAACCAAAAGACAGTTTTTTTTGAAAACCCTGATTTAAGAAGCCTAATCTTTAAAACATCATGATCAACCGTGTCAAAAGCTTTTGACAAATCAATAAAAAGTGATGCACAGTGCTCCTTCTTGTCACGAGCAACAGAGATATCATTTATCCCCTTCATTGCACCTGTGATGGTACCATGTTTTTTTCTAAAACCTGACTGAACTGCGGATAAAATATCCTGTGCATGTAAGAAGTCTTTCATCTGATCACTCACCAGGGATTCAAGCGATTTGGCCAAAACAGACAAATTAGAAATTGGTCTATAATTATTTAAGTTTGTCGGGTCACCCCCTTTCAGTAATGGCCAAACAAATGCAGATTTCCATATTTTAGGAATAGTGTTGCTCTAAGGTATGTTAGAGGCTGTGCTACACAATCAGCAGCTATTTTTAAGAAATAGGGTTCTATAAGATCAGGTCCTGGGGTTTTTTCAGGAATCAGTCCTTTTAGTGCTTTTTGAACGTCATCCACTGAAAATGGAGCGAGCTCGAAGACACTTGTAGTGACTGGTACATCTCTACAAGATGTCACAATATAAGGACAAACAGTGTCAAACAAAGAGCCCGACTGAAAAATGCTCATTAAAATGATTCAATATCTCCAGCTTGTCATAAACTACTACAGACTCTTTCATAATAGAAGAAGGAACATTAATACTATCTTTGTTAGGAGAAAGTAATTTTATAGCCTTCCAGAATTTTCTGGGGTCATTTAAAGTATTAGTAGTGGCTGAGAGATAAAAATCAGATTTTGCTTTCTTAATAGAGGAAGAACGTTTGTTTCTTAGCTGTCTAAAAACAAGCCAATCAGACGAAGAGCCCGATTTTCTTGCTTTGGCCCAAGCTAAATTGCGTTCATGAAGAATATCTCCAAGCTCAGAGGAAAACCAGGGATTGTCCCGCCCCTTAACTCTAAATCTCTTTATTGGGGCGTGTTTATTTAGTACTTGCAGAAAACTATCCCGGAAAAAGATCCAGGCTGACTCCACATCGGGAATCAGCTCTATTCTACTCCCAGTCACAATTAAAGAAATCATGGCGAAAGCCCTGTTCATTAAATTTTTTTGAGAATCCTCTTACATATTACACGAGGTTTACATTTAGGCAAATTAGTATTCCTTACAGCAGTGATAACGCAGTGGTCACTTAGGTCATTGCAAAAAACACCCACAGCAGAAAATTTGTGTGGAGCATTAGTCAAAATTAAATCAATTAAAGTGGATTTATCATGGCACTTAAGATTTAAACGAGTGGGAGAGTTGATTAACTGTGTAAAGTTGACAGAGTCAAAAAAATGACTTAAATTTATCTGAGCAAGGTTTCAGCCAGTCCCAGTTTAGGTCACCTGCTAAAATAATTTCAGAATAGTCCAATTTGGATAAGAGTTGAATAAGAGTCTGCAATGCAGTACTCAGGGCAGAAGGAGGCCTATAACACCCAACAACAGTAACATAAAGGCCCTTGGCCAACTCCACCTTAACTGCCAAAAATTCCAGCTGCTTACCAATTGATTCTGAGAGGACTAACTTCACATTAAATTTCGATTTAGCATAAATAGCAACCCCACCACCCTTCCTTAATCTGTCAGTACGAAACCCATTATAACCACCCATTCCAATGTCCATATCAGTGATTGATTTTGTCAGCCAGGTTTCAGACAGCACAACAATATCCGCATCCGTTAAATTCACCCAAATTCTAAGCAGACATTGATTATTTACATGTAACACTTGTGATTATTTATTGTGATCAATAAAGTATTGGCTTTTTCCGTGTGAAAGTTTTGTTCCAATAACATTTACAAGCATACTGTTTGTTACGATGTGGGGCTCTGCTACATGCAGGTACTGTGGCCGAGCGGTCTAAGGCGCTGGATTAAGGCTCCAGTCTCTCTGGAAGCGTGGGTTCAAATCCCACCACTGCCATTTACAAATATTACATGGCTCGAATGCAACTGATGTGATGCCTTGGGGGTATAGCACCACTTTTTGGGTTGTTGTGGTCGATTGTTTAAGGCGATGGACTAGAAATTCATTGGGGTATCCCCGCAAAGGTCCAAATCCTGCCGACAATGAAAGGCATCCTTAGCATTGGTAGCAAACCAATGACATATCACATCATACAAAATATCAGCTGTGCCTTCATGAACAATATTGTAATATCTCATAGGTACTTGACGCCTGATGAAGCCAACAGAACCACATCATCTGCAAGAGCAAAAACTGTATTCTAAGGTGCCCAGACTTGACACTCACCCACCTCACACTTCATGAAATGAATGGTGCTTTTGCCCACGAACATGCAAAAAGAGTGTGCTTGTCAGTTTCTGTAGTGCAGTGGTTATCATGTTTGTTTGACACGCGAAAGGTCCCCTGTTCGAAACAGGGTGGAAACATGTTTCTTGGTTCATGTTGACTTCACACAATCAAACTCTGCTGAGTTAAACTCTCAATAACCTCATCGGAAAAGTCTCCCTGCCGTGAAATCGTGGCCAGGCTTAAACTTCTTTATTGGAAAAAGTCCATAAAGAGCTCATCCAGAATGCTGCAGCACGTGTTCTGACAGGAACCAGGAAAAGAGATCACATCTCTCCTGTTTTAGCTCCTCTGCATTGGCTTACTGTGAAATCCAGAGTAGAATCTTTAAATCCTTCTTCTCATCTACAAAGCTCTTAATGTTCAGGCACCATTTCATCTTAAAGAGCTCATAGTACCTTATTACCCCACCAGAGCACTGCACTCCCAGAATGCAGGGTTACTTGTGGTTCCTAGAGTCTCCAAAAGTAGAATGGGAGCCAGAGTGTTCAGCTATCAAGCTCCTCTCCTGTGGAACCAGGTTCCAGTTTGGGTTTAGGAAGCAGACACCATCTCCACATTTAAGAGTAGGCTTAAGACTTTCCTTTTTGATAAAGCTTATAGTTAGGGCTGGCTCGGGTGAGTCCTGAACCATCCCTTAGTTGTGCTGAAATAGGCCTAGACTGTCGGGGACTTCCCATGATGCACTAAACACCTCTCTCCTCCTCCTTCTCTCCATCTGTATGCAACCTCATCCCCTTAATGCATGTTATTAACTCAACTTCATCCCTTTCCTGGAGTCTTGTGCTCTCTCGCCTCTTTCTCTTCTCCTATTGCTTCCTGCAGGTGTTTCGGGCTCTGGAGCTATGGAGTTTGGATCTGTGGTTGGAGTCACCTGCTTCCTCCATGTTCCTGCTAAACACCCTCTGCTGCAATTCTCCATGTCTCTCTCTTTCTGTCTGTCTCTTCTCTCTCTGTCTCTCTCTTTCTCTGTCTGTCTCTTTCTCTCACCCCCAACCGGTCGAGGAAGATGACCGCCCACCTTAAGACATGGTTCTGCTCAAGGTTTCTGCCTCTTAAAAGGAAGTTTTTCCCTGCCTAGTGCATGCTCTTGTTGGGTTTCTGTAAATAACATCACAGAGTATGGTATAGACCTTCTCTTTAATGAAAAGCACAGTGAGATAACTGCTGTTGTGATTCGGCCTAGCAGGATGTAACAGGGCATTGCACCATGTATAGCAGGACCACAGCAACAGCTGCAAACATGATTTTGGAGCCTCCCTGTTCCAAGGAAACATGCTGAGGGAAAAGAACATAAGGACTCCGGGGAATGACTCGCCAGAGCAAGGTTAGTAATTAGCTTTTCTGGAACATGGATGCACACAAACGAAAAGATAAAGGGTAGAGGAGCTCAGTGTGTCAAAGGAAGTCCCCCAGCAGTCTAAAACTATTACAGCGTAACTAAGAGAGACAGGGTAAAGAGAGGAGCCTGGTCAGGCTAGAACTCTCCCCTTCTGGATCGGGGCTGTACTGCACTGCCTTCCTCTAGTTTTATTATATTATTGATTGTATTGTAAATTAATCTGACGACTATGAAGAGAAGCAGAGAAGAGAAGGGGTGCCATGTTTGGGGCAATACACCCTCCCCCGCCGGTCTAGGCAATCACTGCAGCTCCCTAACTATAAGATTTATCAAAGAGGAGAGTTTTAAGTTTACTCTTAAATGTGGTGACGGTTTCTGCGTAAACTTGCGTACACAAGGTCAGACCAGATGTGAGATTTTTTCGCAGCCTATGCTCACGTTCAAATTGAGAAATGCTCAGCTTTGCGTAGGAATCGGCGTACGCCCATCCTACACCTGTTTTAGGTCGTACGCACGTTTCATAAATGAGGGCCAATGTGAGCACATTAAAGATTTCTTTAAGAAAGGTTTGTACTTTATAGTTCTAGTTTTTTTTCCTGTTCTTCTGTTCACACTTGGCACTATTTCACGTCTTTTGTCTGTAGTAACCCACGAACACCCTGATGGACACCAGTGGTCAGGGAATCCATCCGACTGAAGAGGGGGTCTTTCCGGGATTTGTTATCCCAGCGGACTCCGGAGGCAGTGGCAAGGTACCGACGGGCCCAAAGGACTGCAGTTGCGGCCGTGACAGAGGTAAAGCAAGGGAGACGTTAAGAGAAGACATGGAGAAGGACTTTCGGTCAGCACCAAGGTGCTTCTGGAAAATCGTTCGCCACCTCAGGAGAGGGAAGCGAGGAATCATCCAAGCTGTGTACAGTAAGGATGGGACATTGTTGACCTCAACCGAGGAGGTAATGGGGCGGTGGAAGGAGCACTTTGAGGAAATCCTAAACCAGCTGACACATCCCTAGAATGATGGAGATTGTCGTATTTCCCTGGTGGAGATCACCCAAATCTCATTAAAGTAACATTGTACACCATGGACATGACAAATATTTTAAGATTGGCAATAACTGTAGTTAATTAAATAGCTTAGCAAATTTTATCATGTTTATACACATTAGTTTTCCACACATCTACTAAAGTCACTCTGACCATACTCCCTTCCTCAGTACTCCATAAAGAAGCAAAGAAAAAACATTAATGACAGAGATCATATGAAGTGAATCATCACTCTCTGTCAACTTCACGCTCAGAAAGAAATATCACGACTCATCATCGTGGTCAAAGACCAAACACTTTAAAACACATTCCTCAAGTTAGAAACGATCCCTTGAAAATTTTGTCTTAGCTAGACTCAGGGGGAAACTGCATCTCATTCACTGCAGAGTGATTGTCACTCAGGGTTCAGAGGGACAGAAGCTTAACGAACGTGCTCCAGATGACTCTGAGGTGAGAAAATCTATTTAGATCTTTAAGAAGACCGATATGTAGATTGAATTAGATTTTCAGTCACTGTTGTCTCAATACTTCAGTGTCAGCCTACTTATTCTCTACAATAAATGCTTCAGTCCTTTCTTTGCATTAATACTGGTTCTTAACAACGACCAAGCTCTTCATTCCCAGACCAAAGGATGGTTGAACCTGCTGCATTTAGACTTCAGCTACTGTTCCAACCTCGACACCTCAGTAAAGTGGAAAACACTTCAATTAAAGGGGAGCAATGCAGTTCTGGCCATTTCTTGGCTGTTTTCTCGCTTTTTACTCGCAGGTTTTGTCTATCGAGCTCCACCTCCAGCTTCTGAATAGATATTTGGCAGCTCCTCTGTTTCTTTGTGTCTGACTCCTCCCTCGGTCAGTCTGCAGTGTCCTCTTTCTCTGTTCCTCCAACAATGCTTTCTTAAGTTTCTGTTTCCCTGTATCATCTGTATCATCTGCCATTATTCTGTATCATCATGACTGGCTCAGTCATGATGATACTGTGAAAAACACCAAAGGAAATCCATCGCTACCTTGTTAGCAAGACCTGATATCACGCTACACTTCCGCTGAGTCGGCGACTCGCTGACTGAAAGTCGCAAGGGCCAAAAAATCCAAGAGTATATGGCTGCAGCCTGGAAAGTCCCATTTCATCCGTCCCGTCTCATGCGGTCTCGTCTCATGCGGTCTCGTCTCATGCGGAGGTGTGTCCAACGGTAAATTCAGAGGGTCAAAAATAATTTTTCCAGATGGAGTCACGGGTAAATTCGTGACCACATTTGTTGCAATCAATTGAAAAACGTTAAAAACTGTTAAAGTAACAATTTTGCCATACACATAGTTTGCTGATTTCGGAATGTTATGGTTGTGTTGACAAGATAAATGCAGACTATTGTCTGGAATAAAATAAGCCTGCTTATCAGCTTCAACTATCATGCTAATTAATAAAATACTTTTAATATATAGCCTTTTTTTTAACTAAAACAGTATTATGGCGATCATACAAATGAATAAAATACTTTTTAAAAATATGTCTACAAGATAAATGCAGACTATCATACTGATGAAAAAAAACACTTAAAATATAAGTTTGTCTATAAAATAAATGCAGATTATAGGCCAACTAAAAAAACCTTCTGCTATCCTTTTCTACTTTTCAAAATAAAAGCTTGCATCTGGATTAAAATACAATCTCTCTTACTTTTCAAAGTAAAAAGCTCAAGCAATAACTATCATGCTACAGAATAAAATATTTGGTGTTTTTTTAATATTTAAAATATATGTCCGTCTCTAAAATAAATGCAGATTATAGGCAACAAAAAAAATCCTTTCCAAGTTGCAGCTATAGAAGGAATTTCTTTCCCGACAGAGGTCAAGCATTTGGTTTTGTTTTTAATTTTTTTTACCCCTTTCATACAATACAACACAAAATACAATAGAACCGCTGGCACGAAGTGGAAGAACAATACAATGTAATCTGGCCCCAATGCCGTGGCAGCAGAGATTTTATTTATTTTATTTTTATTTTATAAATTCAGGATACGCTGTGATCAAATGCAGGACGGGTCCCAGAGACCCGACAGCCGAGGCCGCGGTAGTAGAAAAATACAACCGCATTCTGCCCCGGGTCCCAGAGAGCTCTCGCCATGCTGATAAGCAGTTGTATTTGCAGCAATGTCCCAGTGAAGTGTGACAACAATATATAATATAAAATTAAAAAGAGTCTTGAAAAGAGTGTAACATGTTTTGTATTCTTGTTTTTGTTGTGTGCAGAATAAGATCCTTGTTATCCCTCCTCAGGAGATCCTGCCGTTAGTTGGAAGAAATGCGTCGCTGATGCAGGTTTCATCAGATGTAGCTACGTTAATATGGAACAACACAACCATAACATTCAGAAATCAGCAAACTATATGTATGGCAAAATTGTTACTTTAACAGTTATTAACGTTTTTCAATTTATTGCAACAAATATGTGGTCACGAATTTACCTGCCTGGAAAATTAATCGCAATTTCATATTTTTGACCCTCTGAATTTGCCATTGGACACACCTCCGCATTAGACGGGACCGCATGAGAGACGGATGAAATGGGGACGCTCCAGGCTGCAGCCATATCGTCTCAAAAAATCACTGAATCAATCACACATCACCTTCAAATGGTGATGTTCAGCAGTTCAGTGTACCGTTCCACCCCTTTTAATACATGTCAATCAAGCTGAGCTTGTAAAGGCCACACAGTCTGATTAGTCAAGTGGAAACACCTGTGGGAGTGGAACATGGCTGTGGAGAGATGGGCTTTCAAACAATGCACCTTTT
>JAEKDQ010000806.1:0-93785 GCA_026937815.1 Etheostoma perlongum | reverse complement strand
CTGTAGTGCAGTGGTTATCACATTCGCTTAAAAACGCAAAAGTCACCTGTTCAAAACAGGGTAGAAACATGTTTGTTCATGTTGACTTCACACAATCAAACTCTGCTAAGTTAAACTCTCAATAACCTCATTGGAAAAAATCTCCTGCTGTGAAATCGTGGCCAGGCCTAAGATTCATTGAAAAAAAGTCCATAAAGACTCTTCAGCTGATCCAGAATGCTGCAGCACGTGTTCTGACAGGAACCAGGAAAAGAGATCACATCTCTACTGTTTTAGCTCCTCTACATTGGCTTCCTGTAAAAATCCAGAGTAGAATCTTTAAATCCTTCTTCTCATCTACAAAGCTCTTCGTGTTCAGGCACCATCTTATCTTAAAGAGCTCATAGTACCTTGTTACCCCACCAGAGCACTGCACTCCCAGAATGCAGGGTTACTTGTGGTTCCTAGAGTCTCCAAAAAGTAGAATGGGAGCCAGAGCTACCAGCTATGAAGCTCCTCCTGTGGAACCAGGTTCCAGTTTGGGTTCAGGAGGCAGACACCATCTCCACATTTAAGAGTAGGCTTAAGACTTTCCTCTTTGATAAAGCTTATAGTTAGGGCTGGCTCGGGTGAGTCCTGAACCATCCCTTAGTTGTGCTGAAATAGGCCTAGACTGTCGGGGGACTTCCCATGATGCACTAAACACCTCTCTCCTCCTCCTTCTCTCCATCTGTATGCAACCTCATCCCCTTAATGCATGTTATTAACTTCGACTTCTTCCATTTCCTGAGTCTTGTGCTCTCTTGCCTCTTTCTCCTCTCTTATTGCTTCCTGCAGGTGTTTATGCTCTGGAGCTATGGAGTTTGGATCTGTGGTTGGAGTCACCTGCTTCCTCCATGTTCCTGCTAAACACCCTCTGCTGCAATTCTCCATGTCTCTCTCTTTCTGTCTGTCTCTTCTCTGTCTGTCTCTCTCTTTCTCTGTCTGTCTCTTTTCTCACCCCCAACCGTCGAGGAAGATGACCGCTCACACCTTAAGCCATGGTTCTGCTCAAGGCCTGCCTAGTGCATGCTCTTGTTGGGTTTCTGTAAATAGCATCACAGAGTATGGTCTAGACCTGCTCTTCAATGAAAAGCACAGTGAGATAACTGTTGTTGTGATTTGGCCTAGCCGGATGTAACAGGGCATTGCACGATGTAATGCAGGACCACAGCAACAGCTGCAAACATGATTTTGGAGCCTTCCTGTTCCAAGGAAACATGCTGAGGGAAAAGAACAAAAAGGACTCCGGGGAATGACTCGCCAGAGCTAAGTTAGTAATAAGCTTTTCTGGGACATGGATGCACACAAACAGAAAGATAAAGGGTAGAGGAGCTCAGTGTGTCAAAGGAAGTCCCCCAGCAGTCTAAAAACTATTACAGCGTAACTAAGAGAGACAGGGTAAAGAGAGGAGCCTGGTCAGGCTAGAACTCTCCCCCTTCTGGATCGGGGCTGTACTGCACTGCCTTCCTCTAGTTTTATTATATTATTGATTGTATTGTAAATTAATCTGACGACTATGAAGTGAAGCAGAGAAGAGAAGGGGTGCCATGTTCGAGGCTATACACCCTCCCCCCCGCCGGTCTAGGCAATCACTGCAGCTCCCTAACTATAAGATTTATCAAAGAGGAGCGTTTTAAGTTTACTCTTAAATGTGGTGACGGTTTCTGCTTAAACTTGCGTACACGAGGTCAGACCAGACGTGAGATTTTTTTTTCAGCCTATGCTCACGTTCAAATTATAAATGCTGAGCTTTTGTAGGATTTGGCATACGCCCGTCCTGCCTGTTTTTAGCCATACGCACTTTTTTCATAAATGAGGGCCCATGTGAGCACAATACAGATTTCTTTAAGAAAGGTTTGTACTTTATAGTTCTAGTTTTTTTTCCAGTTCTTCTGGTCACACTTGGCACTATTTTACGTCTTTTGTCTGTAGTTCTCTATTCTCTCATGGCTTAACTCTGTCTCCTCCACCTCTTTTTTGTCTCTTGTTATGTCTCAGCACCCGCTGTTGCTAGAAGTATTATGCTCTTGGGTCGTCCATTTCTACATACTTACGCACTTCCCATTCTGTGAATGTGATAACACAGGACCGCCTGAAGAATTTCTTCAAAAACATTTACATGAACTCGCAATCAATTGATGAGATTCTGGAGGTCAAAGGTTTAATGTCAAGGTGACTGTGTCCTCATGTCTGTCCATCCGATTCATGTGAATGCAATATCTCTGAAAGCCTAGAGGGAAGCACTTTAAATTTGGCATACATAATCACAAAAATGTAAATAATGAACTGATTTCGATTTTTGATGTAAAGGTCAAGGTTACTGTTTCATTATGTCTCCAGAACTGTATATGTATTTCTTCAGGACTGGTGAGTTTAAATATATACCTAGGTGGCATTCACTGACAGCAAATGAAGTTGCAGCATTATTAATGCTGTCCGAGGTGCTGAACCGGATGTTTTTTTTCCTGAATATTTAATAATTATTATCTGATCATAAAAAATTTAAAGTTAAAAAAAGAAAGTTATATTGAGTATGAAAACTCTTGTTCATTACATTTTACTTCATAATTGCAACCACATGTGTTGTATTCATTGTTTTCAAAAGGACGTTTCTGTTATAGTTTGTTTGTTACCATGACAACACCATTGATCTGAAGCTTCGATGCTGTCATGTAAATAGTTTTCTAATCAGCAAGAAATATAACAATTTATGATCAACCCATATCAATTGCATGCTTAAAATAACATACCGGTTAAAGCCCCGCCCATTTCAAGACAATCCGACCAGCTTCCGTGTTAGGCCCCCCAAGGGTCCCAGTACGGATTCAGATAATTCATGTGGTAAACAGATACAGATACAGATAATGCTGTACTAGGTAGCCATCCTTATTAGACACTTCATAATCTTCCACTTTGTTGCCTGTACGTAAGTAACTATAGCTCTGATTTAATAAAAGGACCAATGTGAGCATCTATGACCAGCTACATACCAATTCCCATCTTGACTGAACCCGGGACACCTGGGAGAAAACCAGGAATCCTAACCGCTAGACCATATGTGCTTATTTATTAACAAAAAAATGAATCAATTCATAGGCGCTTCTAAGTAAGTTTTATCTTGAAGCTTAACGTTACAACTTTATGACTAACAGAAATGTTGACAGGTTGATTTCTGTTAATAAAAACACAACTATAGACAATAGAAAGAAAATATATATAAGAAAAAGCCGTCTTGTTTCATCTTTCCACTGTTCCTACAATCACCACTCTGGTCTGGTTTGAAACTAAAGGATCTAAACTTAAAGGATGTTCCTCTTTAACTAAAAGGTCTATCTCTGTAGGGATCCATCCCATAATGTTGTCACACACTTAGAATAATAATCTGAGTCTGTCAGCAAACAACACAACCTTTAGTGGCCGCTGAATTACCTTTAAATTAGGAGTTTAAACAGAGACAAACAGGAAGAATAAATCCATCAAATCAAGTCCCCAATAATCAGCATGTGGCCTTGTTTTATTTCAGGTAGTTAGCATGGAGCTGTTCCACATTCCCAGACATTTAAAACAAGTCAATCATTGGCGTTATTCTACGAGTCAGATGAATAAATCAGCTGTTTGCCATTTGAGCTGCTCTGTTTCCTGCTGCTCCATCATTAGTGTCCTCTGAAACAGTTTGCTGTCCTTTATGTTTCTTTTGGATGACATCATCAGTGTCTCTGCTTTAGTTTGAAGAAACTCCAACAGATTTAAAACCACATGCAGTCAAAGAAAATACAAACAGGGAATAGAAAATGTCAGACAAAGAATATGAAAAGTCCCCAAAGTAGATCGATGTGATCTCTTTCGCTTCCTGATTCCTTTCAAACGTGCCCCAACTGGGTCATCAGAGCTGCATGTGCCACTTCAGTATGAGCATAATGGAGCCGGCGCCGCAGGCCATTTACAAATAACAAATTTTTAGTCCGTATTTCTGCTTCAATTTAACCAGGGCATGTACTGGCGGAAGTAACTCGTGTCAAACAAGAAGATGGAACATGATGGAACAAGATGGAAGGAAATTTAAAAAAAAAAAATTAAAAATACAATGGTTCCACACTACACACACAAGACAATTGTATGGCAATGGTACAAAAAACAAAACAAAACAACAACAAAGCAACAAATACAACACCTCGAAAAACCAGATGCTCGTTCAAAGTCACGTCGGCGCCGGGTTGTAGAGGCTTTACAGAATTTACTTGTACCTCAATTTATGTTCAGGAGATTGTTTTTTCCACAACAGCTTAATGGTCTTCATTTGATTGCACATCAATTTGTAGTTCAGGAGATTGTTTTTTCCACAACAGCTTAATTGTCTTCATTTGATTGCACATCAATTTGTAGTTCAGGAGATTTTTTTTTCCACAGCCCACTGCTTAGGAATCCTGGGTAGCTCAGTTGGTAGAGCATCAGACTTTTAATCTGAGGGTCCAGGGTTCAAGTCCCTGTTCAGGTGTAGTGTTGTACATCTCTTTGCTGCCATGATGGGTTGTCCATTTGGCAAGCCTGACACTTCAGACACTGCCACATCATTTGTGTTCCATGCACAAGTCCTTAAAAATAATTGTGGCTGTTTTTCAAGTAGGTTTGTATCATAACAATGTTGGTGGTAAGTCTGAATGAACAACAGGCAACCTACATCCATCTTGCTAGCACCCAAATCTCTGTGCTGATCTCTATGCTTGGATGGCAAGTCATCTGGTGGATTTTTCCTTCCATGGCAACAACAATTGTCTTCATTTACTTGTACCTCAATTTGTAGATCAGGAGATTGTTTTTTCCACAAACCTCTGTTTTCGAAGCATGGGTATCTCAATGTTGGTGGTACGTCTAAATGAACAATGGGCAACCTACATCCATCTTGCTAGCACGCAAATCTCTGTGCTGATCTCCCTGCTTTGATGGCAAGTCATCTGATGGATTTTTCCTTCCATGGCAACAGTTTAATCATCTTCATTTGATTGCAATGATCACTAGACAATGCGATGTTCACTGCAAATCTTGCAACACATCTGGGCATTGAGACTGATTTTTGCATTAATTAACATAAATGCAAGGAGGTCACAACAACCCACAACACTGTGCTATACAAATTTGCACAAATCCTTCTCAATTGCTGAGTAAACCAGGACATGGGTAAAGTGCACAGAGTTGTTAGACACTTGTTAAATTAATCTTCCACTTTATTGACTATGTTATACTTGTTGCATCATTTTATTTCCTCTGTCAGAGTAAGATCTGTTGCAGCTCTTTTACAGACTGGACTATAATTCTTCATGGAGATGCCAGGGATTGAAACAGGGTCCTCATACATCCAAAGCATGCGCTCTATGTTAGCTGGTATCTTAAAGGCCATTATCTATAACGTTATATTTGGAAAATTCACTTGAAATGTGATATTTAAGCGAGTACTTTTTTCAGTCATTCATTGCCACGCGTTTAGTCTAAGCATTAGTCAGAATCAGTGTAACGTTAAGTTAGATAACATATCTTTATTTTTACTTTCAGCCAGTAAAGTTGGACTGTTGGGTAACTTGCAGCAAAGCAAAACAATGTTCAACTGGACTGTTACAGCAACGCCTTGTAAAATGCAATAATTAAACAAGTCTTACCTTTGACAAAATGGCAGTATCTGTAAAGTTTGATGACTATGTCCCTGTGGCTGAAAATAGTTGGAGCTGAAGGGTGAGGTGATTAAATCCAAAGACCTCCCAATGAGTTAAATGTATTAAAAACATTTTTTATTATGTATCTGTTACTAATGTTTGATTACTAAATATTAATTAACACCATTCTCGTTTTTTTACAGTGTCACTTAAATCTAGAATTGACCTATTTTTTTTTATATTTCAATCTGCTGTTATTAAAATGAAAGTTTTAATAATAGTATTAAAGCCCTTATATCTGAAATCTTTTCTAAACTCACTGAGGGATTTAAACAAAAACATTTGGGGGGGTTCTTATAGTACAAGACCAGATGTGTTGCTATTAAGAGATTGTTAAAAGCTAATCAAAATCACATGTAAACTAAATTACTTCATAGATTAAATGAATTATCTAAATATACTATTAATGAAGAAGAAAATAGAAATTAAAAGGCTTAACTTACAACTTGAGGAGCCTGTTTGGATTTAACCAGAGGGGCCTTTATAAGATCAATGGCCAAATGGTTAGAAAAGAGCGAGAAGAACGCAAGTTTTTTTTTTTTGCACTAGAGAAAAGAAATGGTCAAAGAAAAGCTTTAACTTCTCTGCGTAGTAACATACCGTATGCAACCTAGCTATCAGAATAACTGCAACGAGAAGGAAAAAAAAAAGGTGACCTGTCCTGCTTGTCTCCAGCGGTACTTAAAGTCTGAAAACCACACCCCAGCACGACACATTAATGCTCGTCATGATTTTAGCTGCTATTCATTGGCCATCAATGCACGCACACCACCCAACGTCACCACGCCTTAGGCTCCAGGCAAATGACTGATACAGCTAACACACACTACAACACAAATACACACACTCTACAACACAAATACACACAGTCTACAACACAAATACACACACTCTACAACACAAATACATACCCTGCAACACAACTAAACACTACAACACAAATACACACACTCTACAACACAAATACATACCCTGCAACACTATTATAGAATTATGATTTATAACAGTATTATTTTTCATATCATATTAAATTATTAAAGGTATCAACATATTACTACTAATGCAGATGGTCACAAAAGGTGCGGCTGTACTTGCAATTCAGTATCTTTCGCAAATTCATGTCCACTAAAATGTAAAGAACTTTTAAGTTCTTTTTTCCAAATATCACTTCCCAGTCATTAGCTTCAGACGGAAGGACTTCATGTCAGAAGTGGGATTTGAACACACGCCTCCAGTGGAGACTGCGAACTAAACACAGCGCCTTGGACCGCTCGGCCATCCTGACTGAACATCCCAATGTTGACAATGGCAATACATTGCGCCGGATGTGAAGGCATCTTACCGACTCTGTGACCCAATGTGCAATGCAGGCTGAATTACAATATGTGGTGGGAATCAAGAAACCATATACAACATTAACATTACATATTCCACCCAGGATTCTTCTCTTATTCAGTGATCTCACAAAAAAGTCTAAAAAATCTGAAAATCTTAAGGGGCTGTAGATCAGTGATAGAGCACAGTTTGAGTCTCAATGCCCAGAAGTGTTACAAGATTTTCAGTGAATATTGTGCTGTCCAGTGATGGTGGTATAGTGGTGAGCATAGCTGCCTTCCAAGCAGTTGACCTGGGTTCGATTCCCAGCCATTGCAGTACTTTTACACACACTTACATGCTTTATTTGTGAAGATTAACCAGAAAGGTTACTCGCCCCACCTGATTTGTTAAAATATTAGATCTCTGTTATGGTACAAATAAGGGAGCATATCAATCAACCAAGCTGCCACCACTAGGATCCACAGACACAGGCATTGCACTATAATTTGCACTTTGCCCGTGTCTGGTAACTACTACTAACCAATTGAAAGGTTTATCAACAGAGCAGAAAGCAGCAGAAAGGCAACAGGTGTGTTACTTTTTGTCTATTATTTATACCATAGCAGTGCAATAATTTTGCCCAGGTTTGATTTCCAGCCACCACAGTTGCATTTACAGGTTTTGAAGCCATATACAACATTAACATTACATGTTTTAACCAGTTCTCGTCTTTTATTCCATAATATTTCAATTTCTTTGCGGTGAGTCATCCCAAAAGGATTAATAAAGATAAGTCTTAGTCTACCTCTCCGGGAACCAACACCTTTTCGTGGTGGAGAGGTTTGTGTGTCCCTATGAACCTGAGCGCTGTGTTGTCTGGAGCTGTGTGCTCCTGGTAGGGTCTCCCATGGCAAAGTGGTCTCAGGTGAGGGGCCAGACAAAGAATGGTTCAAAAGCCCTATGCAAAATCGAGGAAGAGAGGGAGGGACCCTGCCCGGAGGAGGCCCGGGGCCCCCGTCTGGAGCCAGGCCCGGACGGAGGGCTCGTCAGCGAGCGCCTGGTGGCCGGGTTTGCCACGGAGCCCGGTCGGGCACAGCCCGAAGAAGCTCCGTGGCCCCCCTATCTCCATCCCATGGGCCCACCACCTGTGGGAGGAACCGCTGGGGTCGGGTGCGCAGCCACATGGGTGGCGGCGAAGGTCAGGGACCTCGACGGACCAGACCCGGGCGGCAGAGGCTGGCTCTGGGGACGTGGAACGTCACCTCTCTGTGGGGGAAGAAGCCGGAATTTGTGCGGGAGGTGGAGCGCTACCAGTTAGATCTGGTGGGGCTTACTTCTACGCACAGTCTCGGTTCTGGAACCGTACTCCTGGATAGGGGTTAGACTCTGTCCTACTCCGGAGTTGCCCAGGGTGTGATGCGCTGGGCGGGTGTGGGGATACTCACAAGCCCCCGGCTGAGCGCCGCTGCGTTGGAGTTTACCCCGGTGGACGAGAGGGTCGCCTCCCTACGCCTGCGGGTGATGGGGGGGAAAACTCTGACTGTTGTTTGTGCATATGCACCAAACAGGAGTTCGGAGCATTCGGCCTTCTTGGAGACCTTGAATGGAGTCCTGTCTGGGGCTCCAGTAGGGGACTCCATAGTTCTGCTGGGGGACTTCAACGCATATTCAGTGAATATTGTGCTGTCCAGTGATGGTGGTATAGTGGTGAGCATAGCTGCCTTCCAAGCAGTTGACCTGGGTTCGATTCCCAGCCATTGCAGTACTTTTCGTTGTGTGGTTACATGCTTTCTTTGTGAAGATTAGCCAGAAAGGTTACTCGCCCCACCTGATTTGTTAAAATATTAGATCTCTGTTATGGTACAAATAAGGGAGCATATCAATCAACCAAGCTGCCACCACTAGGATCCACAGACACAGGCATTGCACTATAATTTGCACTTTGCCCGTGTCTGGTAACTACTACTAACCAATTGAAAGGTTTATCAACAGAGCAGAAAGCAGCAGAAAGGCAACAGGTGTGTTACTTTTTGTCTATTATTTATACCATAGCAGTGCAATAATTTTGCCCAGGTTTGATTTCCAGCCACCACAGTTGCATTTACAGGTTTTGAAGCCATATACAACATTAACATTACATGTTTTAACCAGTTCTCGTCTTTTATTCCATAATATTTCAATTTCTTTGCGGTGAGTCATCCCAAAAGGATTAATAAAGATAAGTCTTAGTCTACCTCTCCGGGAACCAACACCTTTTCGTGGTGGAGAGGTTTGTGTGTCCCTATGAACCTGAGCGCTGTGTTGTCTGGAGCTGTGTGCTCCTGGTAGGGTCTCCCATGGCAAAGTGGTCTCAGGTGAGGGGCCAGACAAAGAATGGTTCAAAAGCCCTATGCAAAATCGAGGAAGAGAGGGAGGGACCCTGCCCGGAGGAGGCCCGGGGCCCCCGTCTGGAGCCAGGCCCGGACGGAGGGCTCGTCAGCGAGCGCCTGGTGGCCGGGTTTGCTACGGAGCCCGGTCGGGCACAGCCCGAAGAAGCTCCGTGGCCCCCCTATCTCCATCCCATGGGCCCACCACCTGTGGGAGGAACCGCTGGGGTCGGGTGCGCAGCCACATGGGTGGCGGCGAAGGTCAGGGACCTCGACGGACCAGACCCGGGCGGCAGAGGCTGGCTCTGGGGACGTGGAACGTCACCTCTCTGTGGGGGAAGAAGCCGGAATTTGTGCGGGAGGTGGAGCGCTACCAGTTAGATCTGGTGGGGCTTACTTCTACGCACAGTCTCGGTTCTGGAACCGTACTCCTGGATAGGGGTTAGACTCTGTCCTACTCCGGAGTTGCCCAGGGTGTGATGCGCTGGGCGGGTGTGGGGATACTCACAAGCCCCCGGCTGAGCGCCGCTGCGTTGGAGTTTACCCCGGTGGACGAGAGGGTCGCCTCCCTACGCCTGCTTGATGGGGGGGAAACTCTGACTGTTGTTTGTGCATATGCACCAAACAGGAGTTCGGAGCATTCGGCCTTCTTGGAGACCTTGAATGGAGTCCTGTCTGGGGCTCCAGTAGGGGACTCCATAGTTCTGCTGGGGGACTTCAACGCATATTCAGTGAATATTGTGCATCCAGTGATGGTGGTATAGTGGTGAGCATAGCTGGCTTCCAAGCAGTTGACCTGGGTTCGATTCCCAGCCATCGCAGTATTTGTTGTTGTGTGGTTACTTGCTTTATTTGTGAAGATTAGCCAGAAAGGTTACTCGCCCAACCTGATTTGATAAAATATTAGATCTCTGTTATGGTACAAATAAGGGAGCATATAAATCAATCAAGCTGCCTCCACGAGGATCCACAGACACAGGCAGGACCAGACCCGGGCGGCAGAGGCTGGCTCTGGGGACGTGGAATACTCCGAACAAACAGGAGTTCGGAGTATTCGGCCTTCTTTGAGACCTTGAATGGAGTCCTGTATGTATCCGTATGTTTTGGACACTCGGGTGAAGAGAGGGGCAGAGCTGTCAACTGATCACCATCTGGTGGTGAGCTGGGTCAGGGGATGGGGGAGGACTCTGGACAGACCTGGTAAGCCGAAACAAGTAGTGCGGGTAAATTGGGAACGTCTAGAGGAGGCCCCTGTTCGACGGACTTTCAACTCACACCTCCGGCGGAGCTTTTCGTGCATCCCTGTGGAGGCTGGGGGCATTGAACCTGAGTGGACAATGTTCAAAGTTTCCATTGCTGAAGCTGCGGCGGCGAGCTGTGGTCTTAGGGTCTTAGGTGCCTCAAGGGGCGGTAACCCAAGAACACCCTGGTGGACAACGGTGGTCAGGGAAGCCGTCCGACTGAAGAAGGAGTCCTTCCGAGATATGTTATCCCGGAGGACTCCGGAGGCAGTAGCAAGGCACCGACGGGCCCGAAGGGCTGCAGCCTCTGCCATTGCAAGGATCTTGGAGGGAGCCTGGGAGTATGCCCAACCAGTCTACATGTGTTTTGTGGATCTGGAGAAGGCGTATGACCGGGTCCCCCGGGAGACACTGTGGGAGGTGCTGCGGTAGTATGGGGTGAGGGGATCCCTTCTCAGGGCCACCTAATCTCTGTGTGACTAAAGCGAGAGCTGTGTCCGGGTTCTCGGCAGTAAGTCGGACTCATTCCAGGTGAGGTTTGGCCTCCGCCAGGGCTGCGCTTGTCACCAATCCTGTTTATAATATTTATGGACAGGATATTGAGGCATAGTTGGGGAGGGGAGGTGTTGCAGTTCAGTGGGCTCAGGATCTCATCGCTGCTTTTTGCAGATGATGTGATCCTGATGGCATCATCGGTCTGTGACCTTCAGCACTCACTGGATCGGTTCACAGCCGAGTGTGAAGCGGCTGGGATGAGGATCAGCACCTCTAAATATGAGGCCCTGGTTCTCAGCAGGAAACCAATGAAGTGATTTCTTCAGGTAGGGAGTGAGTCCTTACCACAAGTGAACGAGTTTAAATACCTTGGGGACTTGTTCGTGAGGGACCACGGAGCGTGAGATTGGTCGGAGAATCGGAGCAGCGGGTGCGGTATTACATTCCATTTATTGCACCTTTGTGACGAAAAGGGAGCTGAGCCAGAAGGCAAATCTGGATCTACCAGTCAGTTTTCTTTCCTACCCTCACCTATGGCCATGAAGGCTGGGTCATGACCAAAAGAATGAGATCCAGGGTACAAGTGGCCAAAATGGGTGTCCACAGAAGGGTGGCTGACGTCTCCCTTGGAGATAGAGTGAGAAGACAGAAGAAGGTCAGAGTAGAGTTGCTGCTACTTCACCTGGAAATAGACTTAATGCTGATACAAAGCATAGGAATTAGAAGAGAATGGTTTCAATCCATCAACCGCTGGGTTATGGGCCCAGCACTCTTCTGCTGCGCCACTCTGCTTTGTTATATCTGTGATTCACAATTTGGCAGAAGGTGCCAACCAAGGCTCCAACAGCTTACGGGTTGTAAATTTAAACATTGGTAGACCTGGCAACTCTCTTTTATGTGAGCTTCCTGATTACTCACACATTGATTATTCACATGTAACACTTGTGATTTACTGGGGTTTTAATGGCATTAATAAAGGCTACACTAAGCACAACTTATACAACAGCCTGGCCAATGAACAGACACTGCTGTACTTACACAGGTTTCTGCCATGCTGGTGTTCACAGCAGGGTTTGAGGTCCTCACAGAGGATGGAGATGGGCTGGGAGTCCTCACAGCTGACAGGGCAATGCATGGGGTCCTGACAGAGAATGGAGAGGGACTGGGCGTCCTCACAGAGGATGGAGAGGGAATAGGAGTCCTCACAGAGGATGGAGAGGGACTGGGAGTCCTCACAGAGGATGGATAGGGACTGGGAGTGCTCACAGGGGAGGAAGAGGGGCTGGGGCTCCTCCTAGCCACTAAATTAGGCTTTAGTGTGGCAGACTGTGAGGGGGCGCAGGAAAGATGGTGGCTCAGCAGCCGTTGCACCAGCGGTCAAGACCAGAGCAGCAGACTGCGAGGCTGCGGCAAGAGGCTGAGTGGTGGGCTGCTAAAGCAACAGCATTGTGATGCGTGATATAACAGCAACAGCTTTGCAGCATATATGTGATTAATCATAATGATACATCATTTTAAAACAGATCACCTTAGTGCAGTGAAATCCATAATTACAGGCCACTGACCCTCCAAACAGAGTGGTCTGTCCAGGGGCCTGCATGGGACATTTCTCAATCTGAAACAATCATAACCCTGTTTAGACTGGGGTATACAGTGTGGTATATATATATATATATATATATAGTGGGGGACAAATTCAGACCCCTTTAAATTTTTCACTCTTTGTTTCATTGCAGCCTTTTTCCAAAAATCAAAAAAGTTCATTTTATTTCTCAGTAATGTACACTCAGCAACCCATCTTGACAGAAAAAACAGAAATTTAGAAATGTTTGCATATTTATTAAAAAAAAAAAACTGAAATATCACATGGTCATATGTATTCAGACCCTTTGAGTGCTTTGACCCTCATATTGTAAAAACAGGTGGCTATTTCTTCTGATCATCCTTGAGATGGTTCTACACCTTCATTGGAGTCCAGCTGTGTTTGATTATACTGATTGGACTTGATTAGGAAAGCCACACACCTGTCTATATAAGACCTTACAGCTCACAGTGCATGTCAGAGCAAATGACAATCATGAGGTCAAAGGAACTGCCTGAAGAGCTCAGAGACAGAATTGTGGCAAGGCACAGATCTGGTCAAGGTTACAAAAAATTTCTGCTGCACTTAAGGTTCCTAAGGCACAGTGGCCTCCATAATCCTCAAATGGAAGGCGTTTGGGACCAGAACCCTTCTAGAGCTGGCCGTCCGATTTCCAAACTGAATTCATCAAGGGAGAAGAGCCTTGGTGAGAGAGGCAAAGAAGAACCCAATGGTCACTGTGGCTAAGCTCCAGAGATGCAGTCGGGAGATGGGAGAAAGTTGTAGTAAGTCAACCATCACTGCAGCAATCCACCAGTTTTTATGGCAGAGTGGCCCGAAGGAAACCTCTCCTCAGTGCAAGACACATGAAAGCCCGCATGGAGTTTGCTAAAAAAACACCTGAAGGACTCCAAGATGGTGATGAATAAAATCCTCTGGTCTGATGAGACCAAGATAGAACTTTTGGCCTTAATTCTAAAAGCGGTATGTGTGGAGAAAACCAGGCACTGCTCATCACCTTCCAATACAGTCTCAACAGTGAAGCTGGTGGTGGCAGCAGCATCATGCTGTGGGGGTGTTTTTCAGCTGCAGGGACAGGGCGACTGGTTGAATCGAGGGAAAGATGAATGCGGCCAAGGATATCCTGGACGAAAACCTTTTCAAGTGCCTGGACCTCAGACTGGGCCAGGTTTACCTTCCAACAAGACAATGACCCTAAGTCCATCCCTTTGGAAGGGTGGCTTCACAACAACTCTGTGGCTGTTCTTGAATGGCCCAGCCAGAGCCCTGATTAAACCCAATTGCAGCATCTCTGGAGATAGACCTGAAAATGACTGTCCACTGTGTTTACCATCAACCTGACAGAACTGGAGGATCTGCAAGGAGGAATGGCAGAGGATACCCAAATCCAGATGTGAGAAACACGTTGCATCTTTCCCAAAAGCGACTCATGGCTGTATTAGATCAAAAGGGTGCTTCTACTAAATATGAACAAAGGGTCTGAATACTTATGACCATGTGATATTTCAGTTTTGTTTTTTTTAAAAGATGGGTTGCTGAGTGTACATTACTGAGAAATAAAATGAACAGTTTGATTTTTTGGAAAAAGGCTGCAATGAAACAAAAAGGGGTGAAAAATTTAAAGGGGTCTGAATACTTTCCGTACCCACTGTATATATATATATATATATATTTGTTTTATTCATAGCATCTGCACTATTGTACGGTATATTTTTTTAAGTTATCATTATATATTGCTATATTTTACCTTCTGATAGAGGTCATGCCACTTCCGCTGCTTAGGGGCTGGTCTGTGGCCTCCAGAAGGCCAAACCCCTGAGCCAGCATACGCCCTCAACCTTGCCATCCATTCTCTTTCCTCCGTGGACTTCTGGCTTTTAGGCTTATTGCTCATCTAAAGGCAACATGAATATGGACAACAATATACAATGAGCATCCTTTGGACAATACACTGTGACACTACAGCACAACCGCACACCTACTATGACAGCTGCATTATCAAATCCATCAAGTTACTTTTAAATGTCTGATTTTAAAATCGGTCATTTTGCTGTTGGTTTCTTGGTCACAGCCACAAGCTTGATCATTGACATACAGTTTCCCACCAAGTATCACAAAGCTGTTGGTTGGGGCCTTATATATTTGCTTGGATTACCTCAAGTGACCTGCATGCCAATGTCTGTAAAGATTAATACATACAGTACATGGTTTGCAGAACTGTACCTTCTGATAGAGGAAAGGCCACTTGGGTTATCTTTAGGCTGCTCTATGGTCTTCTGCAGAAGGATAAAACCCAGAGTTGGCTCACTCCAGGTAAGTTAAGCAAGGATTGTTCCTGGGTGGACTTGAACCCCCATCCTTACGGTTAACAGCCGACTGCGCTGACCTGTTGCGCCACAGAGTTGCGCCTGTCTGATGTTTTATGAGCGGGAGCTCGATCTTTAAGCCACAAGCATTTGCTTTATGGCTTTTTGAGGTTGAGCTGTACATGTATGCTTATCAGGCTATTTTCCTGTTACTCAGAAATTAGTGAAGCTGACTCATGCGGAAATGTAGAAGCTATTTGTGCATTGTATTTTTCTTACATGTCAATTGGATACTGACTTTGAATTCAAATATGTGGCATCCAAGAAAATTTCAGAAATGATGATGTATCAGTCATTTGGCTGGTGGTTTATTGGTCACAGCAACAAGCTTGCTCATTGACATACTGTTGCACACCACGTATCACAAAACTGTTGGGTGGGGCCTTATGTATTTGCTTGTATTACATCAAGTGACCTGCATACCAATGAACGCAAAGATTAATAAGTACATGGTTTGCAGAACTGTACCTTCTAGAGAGGTTAGGCCACTTGGGTTATCTTTGGGCTGCTCTATGGTCTTCTGCAGAAGAATAAACCTCCAGGTTATTTAAGGGTGGGTGGGACTTGAACCACCATCCTTTCGGTTAACAGCCGACTGCGCTGACCTATTGCGCCACAGTGACTGCGCATGTCTGATGATTTATGAGTGGGACCTCGATCTTTAAGCCTCAAGCATTTGCTTTATGGCTTTTTGAGGTTGAGCTGCACATGTATGCTTATCAGGGTATTTTCCTGGGTATTTTCCTTCATAGATGAAATTAATTATCTAAATATACTATTAATGAAGAAGAAAAATAGAAATTAAAAGGCTTAACTTACAACTTGAGGAGCTCTGTTTGGATTTAACCAGAGGGGCCTTTATAAGATTAATGGCCAAATGGTTAGAAGAGAGCGAAAAGCAAAGTTTTTTTTTTTTGCACTAGAGAAAAGAAATGGTCAAAGAAAAGCTTTAACTTCTCTGCGTAGTAACATACCGTATGCAACCTAGCTATCAGAATAACTGCAACGAGAAGGAAAAAAGAAATGTGACTAGTCGAGACTTGTCCCCAGCGGTACTTAAAGTCTGAAAACCACACCCCAGCGCAACACATTAATGCTCGTCACGATTTTAGCTGCTATTCATTGGCCATCAATACCACACCACAACACACGCCTTAGGCTCCAGGCAAATGACTGATACAGCCTACACACACTACAACACTAATACACACACTCTACAACACAAATACACACACTCTACAACACAAATACATACCCTGCAACACAACTAAACACTACAACACATATACACACACAACTTACAACACAAATACACACACTCTACAACACAAATACATACCCTGCAACACAAATAAACACTACAACACAAATACACACCCTGCAACACAAATAAACACTACAACACAAATACATACAACACAACTAAACTACAACACAAATACACACACTCTACAACACAAATACATACCCTGCAACACAAATAAACACTACAACACAAATACACACACTCTACAACACAAATACATACCCTGCAACACAAATAAACACTACAACACATATACACACACAACACAAATACACACTACAACACAAATACATACCCTGCAACACAAATAAACACTACAACACAAATACACACACTCTACAACACAAATACACACACTCTACAACACAAATAAATACCCTGCAACAAATACAACTACAAACAAATACATACCCTGCAACACAAATACAACACTACAACACACAATACACACACTCTACAACACAAATACACACCCTGCAACACAAATACACACTACAACACATATACACACACTCAACAACACAAATACATACACACACTCTACAACACAAATACACACTACAACACAAATACACCCTGCAACACAACTACACTACAACAAAATACACACACTCTACAACACAAATACATACCCTGCAACACAAATAAACACACAACACTACAACAAAAACACAAATACACACCCTGAAACACAAATACACTACAACACATATACACACTCTCTACAACACAAATACACACACAACTAAAAATACATACCCTGCAACACAAATAAACACTATAACACAAATACACACACTACAACACAAATACACACACTCTACAACACAAATACACCCTGCAACACAAATGCACACTACAACAAAAATACACACCCTGAAACACAAATACAACTACATATACACACTCTACAATACATATACACACACACACTACAACACAAATACACAGCCTGCAACACAAATACACAGTACAACACACACTACACACATATACACAACACACAACTACACACCCTGCAACACAAATAAACACACAAAAAACAAATACACACTACAACACATAAATAAACACACTACAAAACATATACACACTACAACACACACTACAACACGTATACACACTTCAACACAAATAAATACGCTATAAAGACATTTGGCCCATAAACTGAACACTCAGTATCAGTATTATTATTTATATCACATTATTATTTATATTATATTATTATAGTTTAATTTATATCATATCATATTATTATTTGATTATTATTTATGTTATTATAGCATTATTATTCATATCCAATCCAATCCATTATTATTATTATATATATTATATTTATATAGCACAATTTTAACAAACGCAAGGTTTCCAAAGTGCTGCACAAAAAGATAATACAGAATAAATAGATAACACAGTAAAAGCACAATAATAAAATATATATACATACATACATACATACACACACACATATAAGGTACAATAAAATAAAAACAATAAAATGCACTGCCAGCTATAATAAAGCACATACGATCATCACTCTACCTGGTGTTAAAAGCCCCCTGTCTGGGCTTCCAAGTTTTGGGCCAACGGCAAGCGCCACGGTCCCCCCTGAGCTTAAGCCTAGCTTTAGGCACCGTCAGGAGCAGCTGGTTAGCTGACCTGAGAGATCGGCTGGGGGTGTAGGGGTGCAGCAGCTCAGAGAGGTAAGGTGGGGCAAGGCAATTCAAGGCTTTAAAAGCAAATAAAAGAATTTTAAAATGAATCCTAAAATGGACAGGCAGCCAGTGGAGTGAAGCTAAAATAGGTGAAATGTGCTCATACTTGCTTGCGCCTGTTAAAAGACGTGCAGCAGCATTTTGTACAAGCTGAAGACGAGCAATGGAGGAGCCACTAGCCCCCATATAAAGTGCATTACAGTAATCCAGCCGTGTGGTCAGAAAGGCGTGGATTACTATCTCAAAGTGTTGTCTCTGAAGGACTGGTTTGATTTTTGCTAGCTGCCTTAACTGGAAAAAGCTAGACTTCACCACAGCTTTAATCTGGCTGTCAAATTTAAGGTCCGAGTCCACTTTTACACCCACATTTTTTACAATTGGCTTGCGATACTGCGCCAAAGAACCCAAATCAACTTGGGAAGAGGTCAGAGAAGTGCCACCAAAGACCATGACTTCTGTCTTTTTTTTTCATTAAAATTTAGAAAATTTAAGGACATCCAAGCCTTAATGTCCTGTAAACACTGTATTAATATCATATTAAATTATTATAGAATTATGATTTATGATATTACAGTATTATTTTTCATATCATATTAAATTATTAAAGGTATCATCATATTACTACTAATGCAGATGGTCACAAAAGGTGTGGCTGTACTTACAATTCAGTATCTTGCGCAAATTCATGTCCACTAAAATGTAAAGAACTACTAAGTTCTTTTTTTTTTCCAAATATCACATTTCAGTCATTAGCTTTAGAGGGAAACACTTCATGTCAGAAGTGGGACTCGAACCCACGCCTCCAGTGGAGACTGTGACCTGAACGCAGCGCCTTGGACGCTCAGCCATCCTGACTTTATAACCCAATGTTTAGTATAATTTCACACAGAAATAATAATATGGTAACTCAACTATGTCATGATATAGTAGGTTCTCAGTCACCCAGCTTTTTTGTTTGTAAATGGAAAGAATGTATTGTTTAATATTGGCAGCCAGCTCAAAAAAGCTTGGCTTCTTTTTCAAAAACTTTTTATTTATGTAAATAAAATTTGGTTAAAATAATAATTAGATTTATCGTGGTGTAATACTCTGAATAAAGCTCTCTATCATGTTGAGTGAATCCAAACAATACAATTTACAAATGTAATGTAAATTGTGGGTAAATATGAAGAGCAATAAAATGTGATAATCTGCTCCATAGTTTCTTGGTACATTGGCGAGACCAAAATAAATATACCAGTGTTTCATTTAGTTCTTCACAAAAAGTACAGCTGATATTGGATAGATAGATGATGGAGTTTATTGTCATTATACATGTACAGGTACAATGTACAGGTACAAATGTAACGAGGCCTCCGACAAACGCATTCTCTGAAAAGAAAGGATTTATGCAGACAGCAATAATGGTATACAGTACACAACATAACACTTGATACACAAGACAACACACAGTTCATGTGGACACATGAAGGAATTTTTGAGGTGGCTTGGGAGGGAGTGAGAAACCTTGAAAATCGATTTGTGAAAGCGGAGTTGTGTGTGTGAATTCTCTATGAAAAGAAAGGATTTATGAGATAGACAGCAATATGGTATACAGTACACAACATAACACTTGGTACACAAATGTGTCAACAATGTCCATCACTCAATTTTACCCGACCTCACAGTTGGATGTGGACAATTCATGTAGTGATTTTTGAGGGTTACTGGAACCACTGTTCTAAAAAGACAACATGGGTTTGCAAGGATGAAAGAAGATTTGAAAAAGGCAGTCAGGATCACTTAAGATACATTTAGTAAACTAAGGCTCAGGATGGGGGCAGGGGTTTTAAAGGACTTGCCACAGTGTAGATAGGTCTACTGTGTACACATGGAAAGGTGTGTGTTGATAATGCAGATGGTCACAAAAGGTGCAGTTGTGTGTCCACTAAAATGTGAATATGCGCGTCTTTTTTTCCAAACTGTCTATGTTGTTAAAAGTTCAGTTCATCTGCGTGTCCTTGAAGAGAAAAGCCAGTGCAAAGGATGAGATAGAATGTCCAACTGCGAGTTGTTTTCCTGCTCGGGTGAAGGGCGGGTTGGGGGGGGGGTGGAGGGGGACAGTTTAAGCAATTTCATTCCAATTTAGGTTGACCCGGTGGAAATGTGTCTGAATCAATGTCCATCACTCAATTGTTACCGACCTCAGCATCATACGAGCATCCAGTACATGTAGTGATTTTGTCAGTCCATCTACCTTTTCCGCCAGTCCGGTGGTTACACGAAGCAATTCCACCGACTGGGCCCTGATGGAATCAATCCCCTTCTGCTCTTCCAAGGTCCGGTCTGAGATGTTGCGAGACAGTTCACTGGACTGGTCAGCCCTCAGATGTAAAACCTTCATCCTCTCAATCACTCCATGTAGGCACTCTTTAAGTTCCCCAGACAGCTGGTGGGTAAATTTGCTGGCGGCTGTCTTACCAATTTTCCGATAGGTCAGTGAGACCCCAACTCCGATGATCAGGAGCCCCACCAACAGAATTCCAATTATCCAAATATCTTCAACGTCTTCCACAGTCAGAACGTCCAGACAGACCGCTTGCCAATTCTCCCAGGAATCGCGAGCGTAGCCTGCAGGGAATGTTCCGCTCGGACATGACGGCTCCCCCCGGTGAAGCATGTTTAGGTGAAAAAATCTTGTCAATAGCGCTGAATAACTGTTAAACACGTTTATTTCGGATCAGACGGCCACTGATTTGACACATGAGACTCCAGGATTAATCTTTAGCTGAATCCCATTTCTCCATCTTACCCCTACCCCTTGCCCCTTGCCCCTTATCCCTAGGCCCTTGAAACCAAGGGGTAAGGGGAAGGGGTGAAAACATCCCCCTATGAAATGGGACACAACTTGGTTACATCACCATACAGTATTGATCACAAACTTTCAAGATGCAATACATGCGCATACACATGTATCATGTATACATACTGTACATATACACCCTGTATACATGGTGTGTTGTATATCTGTTTTAGTTATCACCGTTTTGAATGTCATTGATGTTTCAGAAAAACATTTTGTTAACAAAAATCTGTCTTTATTGCCGATAAATTAAACATAACAGGCAAAACAATATTACATAAAATGATGTTACAGAACTATTATCAGCTATTAGAACCATAACTAACATGTCACACACATAAAAAGGCTTTATATGTATAAAACTAAAAAAATACACACACTCAATGACCAGTTGATCAATTCCATGTTGAATATTTCAGGAAAACAGCAGGCAGGGAACAAAGAGAAAATGAGAAAAGTTTCACAAGACAAGCTAGACAGACAGGGAAGGAGCCAAGCTGAGATAAGAGGGGAGAGGAGGAAAAACACGACTGCTCTCGCCAGAAGCAGGAAGAGGATATTAATGTCTTTTTTTCATTTTCTGCAGATAATGGTTAGTTGGGTAGAATCTGTGGAGCATTTTGAAAGATATCTCCTTAACTTTGTTGGGTAAGAAAAACTTCTGCGGCAGTAGCCAAACCTTTTCCCAACACATCTCTTTAACATATGAAGACCAGCACGATAAAGCAGCAGGTGTACTTCTAACGTCTTGTTGAAAGAGTTGACGAGTCATATGTGTAAAACTAAAAAAAAAAAACACACAAGACCACAAACAAACAAATTAACTACAGCTGTTCTGATATTTCAGACCAATCTGATGCCTGTTGGCCTCCCATTTCATCAGTGTCCCATATCAAAACCAACAACAATATACAAGTGCATGAACAGGAATTAATTACAAATGATTACAATAATACAGTACAAATGCAATAATGAATGGGTACAGCATGAACATATGAATTAGGAAACTTCTGCTCGTTTTCAGCCCGAAAGTGGATCAGCTGCTGTGTCCTCCTGTGTGATACAGAGCGGTATATAAAAGCACGTAGCTATGTATCATAGACCGTTAATAATATAATATATATATATATATATATATATATATAATCTATATATATGCGATGTATACAGTCCATTCAAGGCAGAGAAATGCGGGACTGTTGTGCAAATCAACGTTAGCGTTAGTGTTAGCATTGCAAGCTAGCGATTAGTGTTAGCATTGCAAGCTAGCGATTTTTAAAAAGTTTCAGTTAGGAACATGGTTGCAAGTATATATGCACAGGACTGTATAGACCACAAAACAAGACTGTCGTAACTTTTTAAATCAATTATTTAAGCCGAAAGTACTTACATTTATGTGTCTCTCTGGTCGATGCGGTAGCCGCAAAAGAATAAATCTCCATGGTTACTTGGCTGGGTTTAATTCAATCTGGTTTCAAAGCTGCAGAATATCCCAGCTTAATCCCTTATCCTGGTTTCGTGCAACAGGCCCCAGGTAAGTAGAAAGCAATCTGTTATGCACCTTTGCATTGGTCAAAATTTGGACCTGAATATCCAACAATAACATTACTTGACACTCACATACATTGGTTTTCAGGTAAAAAAATGTTGGTTAGGGGTTTAGTTACTGTTTGAAAAAATGAAAAGAATTGTTATTGAGATAGAGGCAGATGAAGTGTTTATGACCCATCAATGATGACAAAAGGATACATTCACTGTCAGGGGTCTGATTTAAAGGAAATGGTACTCTTTAAAAGTGTTGGGGTTCTAGTGTTAAACTAATGAGGAAGAATTTGACAAATTTGGTCACCCTCCACACTGACTTTAGCTTGTGCTATACTAACTGCTAACAATGCTAACAGCCGTTGGTATTATAACTTTTACAAACTGTATGGATCCATCCATCCATCCATCCATCTTCATCCGCTTATCCGGTATCGGGTCGCGGGGGCAGCAGCTCCGGTAAGGGACCCCAAACTTCCCTTTCCGGAGCCACATCAACCAGCTCTGACTGGGGGATCCCGAGGCGTTCCCAGGCCAGGTTGGAGATATAATCTCTCCACCTAGTCCTGGGTCTTCCCCGAGGCCTCCTCCCAGCTGGACGTGCCTGGAACACCTCCTTAGGGAGGCGCCCAGGAGGCATCCTTACCAGATGCCCGAACCACCTCAACTGGCTGCTTTCGACGCGAAGGAGCAGCGGCTCTACTCCGAGCTCCTCTCGGATGACTGAGCTTCTCACCCTATCTCTAAGGGAGACGCCAGCCACCCTCCTGAGGAAACCCATTTCGGCCGCTTGTACCCTGGATCTCGTTCTTTCGGTCATGACCCAGCCTTCATGACCATAGGTGAGGGTAGGAACAAAAATTGCCCGGTAGATCGAAAGCTTTGCCTTCTGGCTCAGCTCTCTTTTTGTCACAACTGTGCGATACACGGAATGTAATACCGCACCGGCTGCTCCGATTCTAACCAATCTCACGCTCCATGGTCCCCTAATACCGCAAGACCCCAAGGTACTTAAACTCCTTCACTTGGGGTAAGGACTCTCCCCACCTGAAGAAAGCACTCCATCCCCTGCTGAGAACCATGGCCTCAGATTTTACTGTATGGATGTAAAACAAGACCCACACTCAAGGTACTTATATGTTTTACATATGTTTTTATATGTTTTTACCTTTGTTACCTTTGTCAGTGAGTGCAGCTAATCAGCGTCCGGTAAAGATAACTAATTCTCTTCATCATCACGGATAACGGTCGTTCTCCTCGTCACCGCCGGAGTCCCGCCCCTTTGCCCTCACTTAACAGCTGATTGGACGGGAAGTTAACAGCAACCAATAGAATTAAAGTAGGTCAAGATATTTTTAAAAACTTTATTTTTACTGTAACACTGAACACATTCAAAATAAATTATTTAACTGTTACAAAAAACAACGGAAAAACTACAAAATATATAATATAGAGTATACATAATTAAATCAACCTGACGTGTGTAGTAATAACAATAACTGAACTTTTCTTTCTCAAACATTATTTTAAGATTTAAAATCCTGAAAATGTAGAAAGTAAGTGTGTGTGTGTGTATATGTGTTCATATCGTGAGTACATTTCTTGAGTTATTATTGTATGAAATTATGGTTTAAGTTATGCTAAATGTATATATTAACTCAATGTTCACATCACTCCAGTTCGGAAGTCTTTATTTTTTGTTTTCCTGCCCCTCAAAGAATGTATTTCAAAATGCTACTGCATTCACAGAACCACGGGCGGGATAGAGTCCAGGTTGAAATATACACAAGTTATCCTTTAAATATCAACACATGCGTGTAGAGGAGAAAATAAGAGGCTTATTCACATATGTACACTTGTAGGTAATATGTGATTTATAAACGGAATATTACATACAGATGTGCATGCAGACGCTTTTATAAATCTGATTTATTTTTGGCTTTTGGGTGTACGTACACTTTACGCTAAAAGTAGTGATTATTTACATGGAGTCTGGTTAAACTAAAAAGATCTTACTCTCTAACTAAAAGCTCTCTCTCTGTAGGGATCCATCCCATAATGTTGTCACATACTTAGAATAATAATCTGAGTCTTTCAGCACTTTTAGTGGATGAAACGTTCTCTTATCAAGGAGTTTAATCACAGAAACGGCAGGAAGGATAAATCCACCAAATCAAGTCAAATAATCAGCACGAGGCCTCGTTTTATTTCTTTTATTTTGTATTGAATTGTTCCACATTGCAAAACATTTAAAACAATTCAATCATTGATGTTATTTTACAAGTCAGATGAATAAATCAGCTGTTTGCTTTCTATTGGTCTGATTTTGTATGACATCATCAATGTCTTTACTTTCAGTCTGAACAGACCTCAACAGATTTAAAACCACATTCAGTCACAGAAAATAGGAAATGTCAGACAAAATTATTAAATGAAATTCCACAAAGTAGGAAAACATGATGTTAAACTACAAAACAACAATAACTAGAGAGCGTACAATTAAAACTTCTAGTATGTTGGTAATGATGAGAGGACCAATTTACACAAATATTGAATTTGCGCTTATTAAACTCACAATGCTCAAAGGTTAGAGTTTTTGCCAACTTTTGGGAGTTTAGAAATATATAAGGGTGACAAAAATGTATTCCCAAAATGAAAATTACACTGACTTTCTGTCAGCCAAAACACAATGTGTATGTTTCTAGAGTTAAATCTTGCTCCATTCTCAGGGTTCATTCAATTAGCAGTCAAAATCTCAGATGTTGAAATGTGAATCCATTTTATTACATAGGATATCCTGAGACAAAGTTACCTGGATCAAGTTTTCAGACCCCCAGTATTATCAAAATAAAAATGACCCTCAAAATAAAAAAACCAGAGACAGGGTTTCAAATCATGTAGAGCTGGGTTATAACAAAATGTACCAGAACATTTATATTATAAAACAAAAGTATTGCAAAACAACTTAAACAAACTATATACTTTAACAACAAACTTATTGCATGACCCACATGTCTTAATGTTTGTATAAAAGCAAATCACACACAATCCTTTGGGCCTTTTCCTTCCCACGGTTTACATTGTGGTTAGGGTTGGGTACCGAAACCTAGAGGTTGTTTTTGTCATTTAGCAGCAATTTACTGGAGAAATACATTATTTGTTATTACATTTTTTTTTTCATTTAATTTGGACCATATAGCAATAAACAAGCAGTTCTTAAATGTTGCTGACTGAATGTCTTTTTGTGCTCTTTTTTTTTTTTTTTTTTTTTTTAATATATACATTTAAAAAATTTATTTTTAAAAGGATGGGTTCAGGCACCGATTCTGGTGCCTAAATGGTAAAGGGTTCTGAGGAAGGCAGAAAACAGTCCAGCTGATCCACAATAACATACATGTTGATCAGAAGATAAAGTTACTGCTGGTCAGCCTTCAATGTGGAGAGAAGATCAGAATATAACAACACAGCTATCAGGGCATAAGGAGGGGAGGAAAACAGCTTGGCTCTTTAAACATGTTCAATAAACAAGCCGTTCTTAAATGGCAGTGTGAATGTCTTTTTGCTGGTTTCTTTTAATATACCATTTAAAAAAGGTATTTTTAAAAAGATGTTCACAGGTGCCTGGTAAAGGGTTCTTCTCTCCAGTGTGAATGCGCATGTTGGTGAGTTTTAAGGTTACTACTGGTCACCTTCAATGTGAGAAAGGTTTTTCCACAGCTATTGTTCACACCAGTAGGGCTTCTCTCCAGTGTGAATGCGCTGGTGAGTTTTAAGGTTACCACTATGAGAAAAGGTTTTCCACATTGTTCACACCAGTACGGCTTCTCTCCAGTGTGAATGCGCTGGTGAGTTTTAAGGTACCACTATGAGAAAAGGTTTTTCCCCACATTGTTCACAGCCAGTGTACGGCTTCTCTCCAGTGTGAATGCGCTGGTGAGTTTTAAGGTTACCACTATGAGAAAAGGTTTCCCCACATTGTTCACAGCTGTACGGCTTCTCTCCAGTGTGAATGCGCTGGTGTCTTTTAAGGTACCACTGTAGTGAGAAAAGGTTTCCCCACATTGTTCACAGCTGTAAGGCTTCTCTCAGTGTGAATGCTTGAGTTTTAAGGGTACTCTCCCCAGTTGTTCACAGCTGTATGCGGCTTCTCTCCAGTGAATGCGCTTTTTCAGGGTGTTTTAAGGTGAGAAAAGGTTTCCCCACATTGTTCACAGCTGTAAGGTTTCTCTCCAGTGTGAATGCATTGATGTCTTTTCAGGGTACTCTGTAGTGTGATGTTTTTCAGGGTACTTGTAGTGCCTGCCCCACATTGATCACAGCTGTAAGGTTTCTCTCCAGTGTGAACTCTCTGATGAATCTTTAAATATCCTGATGTTGTGAAGGATTTGTCACAGTGCTGACAGCGGTGACATTTGACTCCTCTTCCTCTCCGTTTCTATCAACAGACAGAAAAACCAAGAGAGTGAGTTAGTGAGGTGCCATGCTGTAGAGCTCTATCTTAAACTAGAAACAACACTTAGAGCATGTCTATGGAACATTGTTTGACTGACGCATTACCTTTCTTAATTATCTGCCAACATCACTATTATGGAGTTGCATTATGGGAAATATATGGGGAATAATATAAACTACTTTTGATCAATTTGTGTGGCCTCCATTTTGTTGCCAGCCTTTAGCCAGCCGGTAACAAATGGGGGATTATCTGGGATTTTAGTGCCAGGAAAATTGTAAATGATGTTTAGCTTTCACTGGTATCTGTAGGGGTTACCGTGTTGTCTTCATGTTGCTGGAACAGCCCTACTCCAGTAAAGTAAATTGGAACCATTGTCCCTGATAGGCATTAACAACGAGGGGCACCAGTTGACATTTTGTTTTTTAGGTTGTCGTTTTTGCTAAATCAAACTTGTATAGCCAGCAGTATTGTGTAAGTAAGTAATATGGTAGTATAATGTGGTATTGTCCACACAAGCTCCATTTCCTCAAGCATTTCTGAAGCTCAGAGCTTTCTGCTGTGCTCTGGAATAAAACTGCTGAGCATCACTGATCCTCCTCTGACAAACACAGGCGCATATGTCGTGGTCATGGATGTTTAAAAAATAGCTTTGATGTACAGTTGTGTTCAAAATAATAGCATCACTAAACTCATGAATCATATTTTTTGGTAAAAGTGATATTTCTACATAGCAAATAATTTACTAGTAAGTGTTGTAGAGTCCTAGAAAACTAACCGTCATGACATGCATGCTGCTCGTTCTGTGGAATTGAATCTGTAATTGAAAGGAGCATGTTCAAAATAATAGCAGTGTTGTGTTCAATTAGTGAGCTGATTGCCCATATTTAATCTATATACTATATATACATATTTAAGGAAGGAAGGAAGAACATGTTGTGCATGCTGGTTATAGTGCATTTCACACTGAAATACTCAGCAAAATGGCTCGTTCCAGACATTGCTCTGAGGAACAGAGGACTTTGATTAAAAAGTTGATATGAGAGGGGAAACATAAAGAAGTGCAGAAGATTATAAGCTGCTCTGCCAAAATAATTTTAAATGCCTTGAAATGGCATCCAAAGCCTGACCGGCGTGGGAAACAACCAAAGGACACATTGACTGGTCAACGGGGAAATGGAGCAACATTCTGGGGACTGATGAGAGGGAAACTGTTCTTTTTGGGTCTAGGAGCCACAGACAGTTTGTCCTCCGACCCCCTGCACTGAAATCAAGCCCCAGTCCACTGTGAAGCTAAGAAAAACCAGCATGGTGAATGGGATGTTTTCATACTGTGGTGCATGTCTGTGGATCTTTCAATACATCCATACTTGAAGCTGCATTACCATGGTTATGCTGCCTTTGAAACAAGTATTTCAACAAGACAAGGACCCAAACAACCAGGAAGGAGTTTGGTTCCAGATTGATGGATATATCTGTAATGAGAACCAGTAATGCAAGGAATTATGGGCTGTTCTTGAGTCCTGGGCTGGAATACCTGTTCACAGGTAACTCCATGCAACACAGATATGATATAAAGGCCTGGTCTAGGAGTTCTCAGAAATAATGGTTATGCAACTAAATAGTTGCAGGATTCAAACCCTGACACGTTTTTCAGTTTATACAGTAAACATTTGAGTTTGTAAAGAAAAATTTCAATCTTCACTGCTAATATTCCTTTTTCTTCACTTCCTCTTGAACACAGACTTGATTGGTCATGTTTTGATTTGTTTGTTCCCAATTTGGATTAGAATTAAAAATTCTAATTTTGAATGCATTACATTCTTTAGAGAACCATAATCCAGAAAAACAAAGTTTTGTGAATGTAAAGATTGTGTCGAATCTGTCTGCATGTCCATTGATCTGCCTTTGTATATCAACAGAAGATGTGAAACACCAAGGCATTGGAGCGAGCTAAACTAAAACCAGAAGCATTGTTCACAGCATGTCTGTGTCTAAGTTCCACTGCTGCTGCATTACCATGTGTTTATGCTCTGTGTGTGTGTGTTAATAAAGTTTGGATTGATATATCTGCGTGGCCTTTTGTTGGCGGCCTTTCCAGGCGGTAACAACCGGGGGGATGGTCTTATTGGTAGTGCTGGAAACTTTTCTTTGTGTTGGACTCCCAGTTGAACTTGATCTAGTATCTGTAGGGGTTATCAGCCTCTCCGACTCAGGGGATTGGTTGGCACTCTTTGTTTCTTAATTAGATCAAAAATAAAAAATTTGAACACAAATAATACTTTACATGAGAACCATAATCCAGAAAAACAAAGTGTGAACATATTGTTGAATCTGTCTAGTTGAACTGGTAGAAATGTACATTACGATAAACGTGACTGCAAATTATACACCGAGGAGATTTCCACACTGATTTTTCCCGCCTTTATTTATCCGTGTTGCCCCCCCCGACCACTATCAGAGGGCTGCAGTTTAATTGACTACCGGTTTTTCTTTGAGGAATTACGGTATGATATATAAATCCTAAAAGACATTTGATTAGATTTCTGGGACTCTTCAGTCTGATTACCCTCTTTCCTTCACTCACCTCATCCTCCCTGACACCTTTCCTCTTGCCCTCCTTCTTCTTCTTCTCCTCCGTCTCCTTGTGTTTCTGCATGTACTCGGTGATAAGGTCCAGGTCCAGGTTGTCTTGTGGCTCCCATGTGTTATCCTCACTGGAAAGGTGAGTGCAGACAGAAGAACATCTCCTCACACTTTGTTTTTAGGCAATCTATTCTCACTCTAATTATCATTCCTATTATTCCTTTTTTCTATTACTATCTTGTAAGGTTATTAGTGGGTCTGCAACGTAGTGTCAAAATACCAAAACTTCACCTTTGAGGGCATGATACCATGCTGACACTTATTTGCAATATGTAAATATATTATATATCTCAGGACCAAGAACACCAAGCATTAATATTATAGACTCATACTTACTCTGAGAACCCCTTCCATTTCAGCAGAAACTCTACTCTTCCCTTCACCACTCTGCGGTCCAAAACCTTCTCCACCACATACTCTTCTTCCTCTTCCACCTCCTCCTTGCTCTTCTTTCCTGCTCTGGTCGCCAGTTTGCCGTCTGCTGAAGGTGTGGGGGGGGGGGGGCATGCAGAGATAATGATACAAGGGTTAGAAGAACTAAAGGGAGATGTGAGTGAATTCTAGTTGACCGTGTTTTACTAGATTAAAATCTTCTGTGTGAATGGAGAAAATGCGAGGGCTGATGAGGGGACCAATCCATAGGACTCCAGAGTGTCAAGTATCTCCTGCATTCAAACTGAAAGAACTACTAAAATGTAAGGCCCAAAAAGTCATTAACTGGAGCTACAAGCTACATGCACAGTAGCCTGGACCAACCACACTTCATTTAGCAGAACATCTCCAGATGTTCCTGTGTGAAAATGGAAAGTTCAGAAAGTCATTTTGATGGTGCAACAAGGGAGGCCTGGTCGCTTCTTTAAGGGAATACAGTGGGGTTCAAAGGTTTTGGGCAAGTTGGAGGTGCAACATGCAAAGACCAGTAAAATGTTTGTGAATATGTAGCGAATCTGTCGACGTGGGTAGCCGTTGATAGGTTTACACGACATCTGAACAGGCTCGGAGACCAGGGGCCTGTTGCACGGAAGTAGAATGTCCAGCCAGGTGTAGATAACCGGGATAAGTGCACGTTCAAGGCTTTCTCAAATAGACCACGGTATACTTCACAGATTTACTGATGCAGAGATGGAGAAGACGCATGCGCCATATGTTTCACCCAATGAGCTGCAGCTTCTAATGGAAAGTAACGAGGAGGGGAAGAGTATAATTAGAGCTGCACAATTAATCAAATTTTAAACACGATTTTGGCTTCCCACAAATTTGAATAATCGAGCAATTTTTTTTTTTTATTTCATAGAACGCTCCGTTTTTTTTTTGTTGCAAAAGCCCATCTACCGCTCCGTTAACCACTGTCTGATCATGAGCCAGTCAGAGTTGTTCCTGCACCGTGCAGCTTAGTTTCTAGATGGAGACAGTCCCAGAGGACAGAGTAACGGGAGGAAAACTCCACAGATAACAGTCGGTTATACGGCGGTTTCCAGGTTTACCAGTAAACGCAACATTTTGTCCGTCTGTGTATTCAGAGAACAGCAGTGACCAGTGCTAGTCGGTGCTAGTTATTGTCTGTTAGCTCACAGATCTCTAGGGCTCTATTTTTCCTCTAGGTCGCATCCGCTGCCTCTACACAAACGAAGCAATGTTGTTTATATCGACATGGTTTAATTTCACGTTACATGACCCATTTCTTCTGTAAAGCCGTGCCTGTGTTGGATCTCTCGTCTTACTCTCTCTCCTCTTACTCTCCGCGCAGCCCCGCATGATATTGATCAAATTAATCGTGATTATCATTTTGGCCATAATGGTGCAGCCCTAACTCAGAGTTCTGCATTCATAACGGACTGGAGGAAACATATAGTATTGGCTGATTGTACTTGTAGATAGATAGATACTATAGATAGCTAGATACTTTAGATATAGATAGATATTATGAATAGATAGATACTATAAATAGATACTATAGAGATAGATAGATAAATAGATAGATACTTTATTCATCCCAAAGGAAAATTTAGAGACAAGACAACATAACAAAAACACAATCACACATATACACATAGTACACTCTCTTGAAATATTACAACTTCTTTAGACCTTTTGATGTTACTGTACTTTTTTTGATTTTTTCCAGTTTCTTTTAAAATTTTGACTATTTCAGGATTTTCTTTAGTACTGTGAAGTTAATTTCGCAGTAAATGAATGCTTAAAGAAACACCATGGACTGCTAACTAGCCTGTTAGCTTCTGCCCGAGGCTGCTAGCATATAAAACTCCTCTCAAACTGACTAATAACACGGAAAAATTACGTTAAATCAGACAACACAGCACACATTAGAAGAGAGCTGAGACTTTAACGCTAGCAGTTAGCCACGAAGCTAATAGCGGAGCAAGTAGTTAGCCACGAAGCTAACAGCGGAGCTAACAACGGAGCTTGCCCGGCGTGTTAACGCATGCGCCGCTCGGGCTTCTAGTCGCTTATTGTTCGCACACACTCTGGCTGCCGTGTAAAGGAGCAGTTATTAAGATATTTACCTGAACGCGTGCGGGTTCACCTGGAGCTCTGACTGCGAAAAACTCACCTAGAAGCTCGGCAGCAAACAAAACACACAGCTATCCCACCGCCAGCCTACACTTCCGGTTTCCTTTAAATCGGGGCTTTTCAGATTAAAAGTCTAAAAGACCGAAGGCCGCTGCATGCAGGTCATGTAAATAATCACTACTTTTAGCGTGTATAGAGCATAGACCGTTAATATTAATGGACAGAGCATCCGGTTCGGCAAAGTGAAGCAAATGCGGAAGTAACTTAAACCTGCATTCTATCTGAATTCCTGCAGAGGGCGACACGCGTGGTTGCAAAAGAAGTTGGTTTCTATAGAAGTCTATGGAGAAATGAGCCACTTCTCACTTGATTTATTACCTCAGTAAACATCTTCATAATGAGTTTGTGGTCTCGATCGCTAGTTTTAAGTCTTCTGCAACACAGAATGATGTTCATTTTTTAAATTACGGTCTCGTTGATTTTAAAATCGGCGATAAAGCCGGGGGTGTTTTAGGGCGTGGCTATGGTGTGATTGACGGTTCACGGCCTGTCAATCAAAGCTTGTCCATGGCACGGGGGGTTGCCTACATAGACATAATAAAGAGTAGACGCCGCATTGGCTGCTGAGCGCGAGAAATCCAGCCGCCATCTTTGACCGGTCATACTCGTTACTTGGCAGCAGAAGATACAAGATGCCAGAGCACTGTGCAGCATATTCCTGCTCAGATCTTATCTCTTTCACTCTGGGTTCTGTGAAGCATTTTGTAGGCCTATCTGTGTTTTGAAAATTGCTACATAAGTTAAGTTCCAAAAGCAGCACTAATGTATGCTTGTGTTGTTATTACATTGGGATTGTCTCTGGTTTAGTTTGGATTTGTTTGATAAGACTTGCACGTTACTCTTATAAGATATATATATATATATATATATATATATATATATATATATATATATATATATATATATATATATAATTATATAGCCTTTTCAATAGCAATGTGCTTGAGTACAGAGTCAACACAACATAAAAAGAGGTGTATCTGTCCAAATACTTATGTAATAAGAGCTGAGACAGCTGGTCATTTATCAAATATATCGAAAAGTCGCAATAAGTATGCAATATTTAGTTTATTTTGTGGAGCTGTCCTGTTAACTTTATTTATGTATTTTATACTGTCCAACCAGTAGAACCCGTCCTGTTCTGTAGACATGGTCCTTAGTTATTTATATTATAACTTGATTTATATATTGTATACTGTCCAACCAGTAGAACCCGTCCTGTTCTGTAGACATGGTCCTTAGTTATTTATATTATAACTTTATTTATGTATTTTATACTGTCCAACCAGTAGAACCCGTCCTGTTCTGTAGACATGGTCCTTAGTTATTTATATTATAACTTTTATTTATATATTTTATACTGTCCAACCAGTAGAACCCGTCCTGTTCTGTAGACATGGTCCTTAGTTATTTATATTATAACTTTATTTATATTTTTATACTGTCCAACCAGTAGAACCCGTCCTGTTCTGTAGACATGGTCCTTAGTTATTTATATTATAACTTTATTTATATATTTTATACTGTCCAACCATTAGAACACGTCCTGTTCTGTAGACATGGTCCTTAGTTATTTATATTATAACTTTATTTATATATTGTATACTGTCCAACCAGTAGAACCCGTCCTGTTCTGTAGACATGGTCCTTGGTTATTTATATTATAACTTTATTTATATATTTTATACTGTCCAACCAGTAGAACCCGTCCTGTTCTGTAGACATGGTCCTTAGTTATTTATTCATGTTGGACCAGTCCAATATAACTTTCAGTTAAAATAAACCTTGTGTTGTAAGAAAACTTGTTTAATTTGTTATGAATCTATTTTGTAATTTTATATGTGTTTAAAAATATCGAATTCATATCGATGTTGCAATATCACATTTTGTCAATGTTGTGCAACCCTAGTGTGTGTGTGTGTGTGTGTGTGTGTGTGCGTGTTGGGAGTGGGGCTGCTAAATGTCAAGGTCTGGGAGGCAATTGATGCAGAACAACGTGGTAGTACTGTGTGTGTGTGTGTGTGTGTGTGTGTGTGTGTGTGTGTGTGTGTGTGTGTGTGTGTGTGTGACAGAGAGAGAGACAAATATAAAAAGCTTCAAGTAGACTCTAATAATATAATCATATTGTTTCTTGTACTTAAATATCTGACTTTACGGTCACTATCTGTTTCTTCTTCCCTATCATATTTATAATGTGTGTGCAAATTATTTTTCTATAATATTTAATAGGTATTTATACCTATTATAGCCTATTATTATATACCTATTATAGCCTACATCATATATGTGATGTAGGGGTATTTATACCTATTGTAGCCTACATCATATATGTTATGTAGGGGTATTTTGCAAATACCTATCATTTACAAATGATATATACACCGAGGATGTCTGGTCTAGGGTGACCAGACGTCCTCGGATTTAGGGGACAGTCCCCCGTTTTTGTCCCGACTAAATACAGAAGAAAAACTACCTCTGTCCTTGTTCTTTTTTTTTAAAGACACAACATTAGGTTTTTCAATCAGATTTATAGTCAAACTGGAAATATCCCCGTTGCTCTCCCTTTTCGGGGATTATGTTTCCAGTTTTGATCTCGGACGTCTGGTGAATTTATATCATATCAGAATATTCTATTACTGTTAAGCACACTATGAATATTAAAATACGCCTAACCATGTGTCCTGTATCATAGCTACATGTATGACCTTTGTAGCAAAAAAAACATGAAAACCAGTTGGGTATTCAGTGAGATTGATTAATTAAACGCGCTGACAGCTCATTGCACCTGCCAAACACATTACACTGAGTGGAGCGGGTGACCGGTCCAAGATGGCGGCCCCAAATCTCGTCAGCGCCAATAGGCAGTAGCGGTCGATGCGGCGTCTACTCTTTATTATGTCTATGGTTGCCTACGTTTCATCGCAGTGACTTTGACACTTTGGTCGGATAATATTGTCTTATTTAGCGGTCGGTTGCACGGCAAGACACTCAAAGGAATCGGCAGTTCAGTTTTTCTGGTAAGTAAAATTATATTTAGTTTTAACACAGTTTTTCGTTAGCCAACGTTAGCATCTCAATTAATATCAGTTAGCTAGCTACTAGATTGCACCATGCTAAGCAAGCTAGCGGGCTAACTAATAATGCTATGCAGACCGTATAAACGCATACAGTCTATGTATAAACGTATTAAAATATATTTAATATTACAGTCGACAGTAGGTATGCACAACGATCTCGCCAACGATCTCGCCTGTGATCTGTAATAGGTGGTATTGGTGCATGTAATGGTAACGTTAGCTTAAAAATCAAAGCCTGATGTAGCTAACGTTATATTGCAAATTCATAAACCCTGTTAGCACGGGGTAAGGTTGTTTTGGGACAGCGTGTGATTTAGAAATAACCCCTCACATCTGAGTTTCATGTGGCGGATTTGTACGTCAAACGTAGACCTGCTTTTGACTCAAATATATCCCGAAAGTTTGGGCAACGTTACCCGGAGGCGGGCAAAGGACGGCCAGGGCGAGCCCGGCACACCGCACCCCAGTCGGGGTTGCATATCTTTCTGGGCGAGAGGTTACCGGGCATATACCCTGTCACCCTCGCCGCGGCAGCACCCACACAGCGGACAAAGCTGCGGGGGAGCGCGTTGACTTGGAGGTCTCCGACGGGGGAGTGGGTCAGATTGTTAGCGATAAAATGGCGCACATGAAACAATTAGACATTATTGTAAAGTTACATTGGGGTATTACATTATATTAATCTATTAAATATACATTTAAATCATTTGCATTACAGATGCATACAGCAGATGTGGTGGTGCCTTGTTAGTGTAAATTTATATATATATATATATATATATATATATATATATATATATATATATATATATATATATATATACACACCTTCGGGATGTATGAAACATGAATTTCTTTCCAAACAGACTTCCTTTTGAGGATGCCAGGCTGAAGCAATGGTTGGTGAACATGAGGAGAGAGACCAGCAAATGGAAGCACGAAAAGTCCCGTCTGCAGTTCACACTTTGAGGAAGATCAGTTTTTCAGAGACAAGCAGGTATTATTAATTTAAATGCATTATTTAGTGTGTCTCATATATTAGCTCATATATTAATGTAATTAATTGTGATCTACCATGCCTTAACTACATGTTTGTCTTTTTACTGTAACTACAAAGGTATCCACACTGAAAACTGAATGACCAGAGCCTACAGAAGGAAGACCTGGTGTATAGAGCGGTGTATTTGGTGCCATTTCATCTGGATGTGGAAAACAGACTGCGTTGACCACATCCAAAGTTCTTAAATGTGTTCTGATTATAATGATGCCAGAAAATCATTTTTGGTTCAGCTTCTTCTGCTGAAAGGACGGACCAACTTTTAGCACTTGGTATTTAGAGGTTCAATTTCTTGTGGTTGACTTAGTTTCTGCTGTAGTTTGATAGGTGATCGTAGTAACATTAAGTAGTGGATTAAAACTATTTTATAAATATTAAACTGGAATAAAATAATGAAAATACTCTAGCAGTCACCACTTTCCCAGGTGAAAGTATTTTTGGTAATTTCACATAAAGGGTCTTGTATATTTTATGTATTTATGTACTGTTAGAATTAAATATTGAAATTGCATATCCTTGTATGGTTTTTAGTTTTCATACTTTGAAAATGTCTAACTGTAATGATTAAATCAAATGTACCTAATACATTTGATTTAATCATTACAGTTACGGCAATTAAATAAGTTGTTTAATTCTCCTTAGCAATTTGTGATCATAAGTTATGATTTTACAATAGCCCTGCACAGATTAAACAGCACCTAGTGCAAAACGTTTATATTTGTGTATTAAAGCCAAAATAATCTTTTAATCAATTACAAATTCTATGAAATTTCCAAAGTCTTCTTGTATGACTACAATGCTGGACGTTCCTATTATAGTTAGTTCATAAAAACAACAAATGTAGCTTTAGAAGGACCTTTATTTCACATTGAAATGGGCATCAACTTAAAAATACATACACCAAACACTTAAGATTTTTAAAAATGTATGAATTAAATAATGTAGTTCACCTTTTACAAGTGTAGATTCCACACATAAAACACTGCTGTGGGTTAAGGTAAAGGCAAACTTAACTGTCACAAGACATGTCTGCATAATAAAGAGGTTGTTGAATCGCTAGTGTCACACTGTTAATTACAGTAGAAATGGTTGACATTACAAATCACAATATAAAAATACAGCTCAACATATAAAGCTTATAGCACTTGTGCTATCATGCCTGGATACTGCAGGTTATCGTTCATTCCTGCGACAAGGTTACCGCCCTTGACATCTCTCAGGTCTCAGTGAATAAGGAGGACGTCCGGGACAGCTCTTCCTTGTAGGGACTGGTAAAAGAAAGGGACCGCAGACCAGCTCAGCAAATATTTTACGCTATAGAGAAAAAAGGATAAATGAACAGCACTCTTAATTACACACTATTTGAAAATGCATTATTACCTTGGCTTAGTTGTACAAAAGTAAATGAACTATTACTATTGCTTACTTCTGGGGCATTCGGGGGTGAACATGCCATCGTGGCTCTCAGCACTCTTATTTCTGAAAGAATGAAAGAATCATCAATTTCCATTTGAGCCCCTCATAGTTAAATATCTATGCACACTAGCATGTAACTACTTGATTAATTATCCAGGAGAATAAACATGAATCAACAGTCCATTGTTCTTTAGTGTAACTGTAACTTAGTTAAATGAGCTTATTTCTGCTAACATTAGGTCTTAACAGCATGTCAAGGTTAAATGCCCCAACTATAGACTGAAAGGGGAAACAGTAGCACATTATTGGATCATTATGTTATTACAGTTAGCCAAACGTTATAAGAAACTTGGTTATACATGTGCTAATAGCGTTACATAATGATAAGCATTGACAATCGCCGTTTTGCATTTCGCTGACACTATGTTAATACTACGAGTAAACTTCGATTTGCAGAAAATTAACGTTAGCATGTTTAACCATAGCTAGCTAAGTGGCAAGCTAACGTTACAGACAATTTACATGGTAACTTCAGACACATTTACTTTGCAATGTGACTCTTATATGTTATATAACCATAGACTATATGGGACAAAGATGTACTTAAAACCTAGCGTTAGTGAAGCTAAATCTTACCTTGAATTATTCAGCAGCAGTTGCATCCACATTAGCAGTGAAAGTGGTAGCTAACGTAACGGTAGAGCAGCGGTGCTAGCTCTCAGCTAACGTCAGTCAGATCCCGCCCATAGACTGTAGATCCCGCCCACCGGTCTGTGGCTCCTCTCTCACCCCACCCTCTCCTCTAAAATCGTCACATCCGCAACCACGATGGCTGCGCCCATAAACGCAAACTCGACGACTCATTTCTGATCTCCACAAACCAATGGGTGACGTCACACATGCTCTGTCCATTAATATTAACGGTCTATGGTATAGAGCAGCGTATCTCCACCAGACTCCATGTAAATAATCACTACTTTTAGCGTGTATAGAGCAGCATATCTCCACCAGACTCCATGTAAATAATCACTACTTTTAGCATGTATAGAGCAGCATATCTCCACCAGACTCCATGTAAATAATCACTACTTTTAGCGTGTATAGAGCAGCATATCTCCACCAGACTCCATGTAAATAATCACTACTTTTAGTTTGTATAGAGCAGCATATCTCCACCAGACTCCATGTAAATAATCACTACTTTTAGCGTGTATAGAGCAGCATATCTCCACCAGACTCCATGTAAATAATCACTACTTTTTTAGCGTGTATATAGAGCAGCATATCTCCACCAGACTCCATGTAAATAATCACTACTTTTAGCGTGTATAGAGCAGCATATCTCCACCAGACTCCATGTAAATAATAACTACTTTTAGCGTGTATAGAGCAGCATATTGCCAGATTTATTTCAGCTTGAATGTGTGATACACTCTTAAGGGGTAACATAATAACCAGCGTAGCGTTTAGTACGAATTTCAAAATGTATTGGTAAGCAATATTAACGTAGCGGGGAAACAAAGAAAGCGGAACCAATGTGCGGGTATCGGTACACCACGGTGCCCAGGTGACGGACACTTTCCTCCTCTTTGGAGATGAGGATGGCGGTTTGTTTTCTTGGTTTGTTGTGTTTGCTTTCTCACTCACTGATGCCGTAATTCTGCTTTCCAGGTTGGTACTCAGTAAAAGTGAGAAACGACGGTTTCCGTCTGACGTGTGCATGGTGTACTGAAGCTGTGGTGGGTTAGTTATGGATTTTATGATGTGTAAAGCTAAAGAGCCGCATTTGTAACCGCGGGAAACGGGTTTGGTAAACAATAGAGCTAGCGGCTAGCTAAAAGGTGTGTATCGGGGTGGTATCATAGACAGTTAAAGTAATGGACCAACAGGTCCCGTTGCTCTGGACGGATGTGAACCGTGATGACAGCTAGTATTCATTAACATAAGCACAGGCTAATTACTGCTAACTAACATGCTAGTAATCATTAACATAAGCACAGGCTAACTACTGCTAACTAACATGCTAGTTAACATTAACATGGGCACAGGCTAATTACTGCTAACTAACATGCTAGTAAACAATAACATAGGCACAGGCTAATTACTGCTAACTAACATGCTAGTTAACATTAACATAGGCTCAGGCTAATTCTTGCTAACTAACATGCTAGTTAACGTGCTTGTATAATAATGTATTATAAGTTGAACTATTATCCCCAGGTGTATGATGGTTCATGTTTTGATTCTGAAGTCGTTTGAATATTTATTTACAGCCAAAGAGGGTTTATGATTTCCATGATGACAGTATAATGGAGGAGTTTTGGAGGTAGAAAGAAGAGATATATATTATTATTGAAACGGTACAGTAAGGGTGATATTTATTTTGGTAACGACAAGACTATTTCTGGGAATTTGAGTGTGGAAGTTTTTGCCCACTGAAAAATGGGGAGTAAAGAAAATGGTGTTACGGTTCTTAAATTGAAGTGAAACATGTTTCCACGAGGGGGAATGTTGTTGTTTAGGACTGTTTTATGTTTTTGTGTTTGGGAGAATTTGTAATAAACAGGAGACGAGGACAGCGGTTCGTTATCTCACTCACTGACTTTCCAGGGTTTTGCCTATGAGATTTAAGTAGTGAACCCCAATCAAGAAAAATCATTTGTTCCCCTGGTTACTCAATTGTAAACTGGTAACAAATGCAGGAGATACTTGACGCTCTGAAGTCCTCTGGATCGGTCCCTCATCAGCTGCATTGGCTCCATTCAAACAGAACATTTGAATTTAGTAAAACATGGTCAGCTCGGATTCACTCACACCTCCCATTAGTTCTTCTAACCCTTGTATCATTATCTCCCCCCCAACCCTAACAACCCCCCCTTCGGTCTAGCAAAGGCACCCTCAGCAGACGTCAAGCTGGCGACCGTAGCAGGAAAGAAGGAGGAAGAGGAGGAGCAGCCTGCAGCAGTGAAGGAGGAAGAGGAGGAGAATGAGCCTGCAGCAGTGAAGGAGGAAGAGGAGCCTGCAGCAGTGAAGGAGGAAGACGAGGAGGAGGAGCCTGCAGCAGTGAAGGAGGAAGATGAGGAGGAGCAGCGTGCAGCAGTGAAGGAAGAAGAGGAGGAGGAGTATGTGGTGGAGAAGGTTTTGGACCGCAGAGTGGTGAAGGGAAGAGTGGAGCTTCTGCTGAAATGGAAGGGGCTCTCAGAGTAAGTATGAGTCTAGAATATGAATAATTGGTGTTCTTGGTCCATATACACTATATATATATATATATTAGGGCTGTCAATTGATTACAATTTTTAATCAAATTAATCAGAATTTTCAGTGGATTAATCAGGATTAATCACTATTTGCAATTACACCTGAATCCTAACCATTTTTTTTTCTGAAATGCATACCAAAAGATAAATAACAGGACACAGATACATAATTTTTATATTATGTCTGTTTATTAACACAGCCAAATAATGGTGGTTTAAATCAAGCTGAAACATACACCCCATAATATTAGTCTTTGTAATGTCCCATCGCTTCCTCTTTGGCATTCCTCTTAACCAGGATGTACAATTTACAGTATTCAATTGAACAGAAAGCAATAAATGTAGTCAAATCATAACAATGGCCTACCACATTTTTGCACAATTTGAGTCATCTGTTGCGTTTTTATGTGGAAAAAAACATTTTCAATAAAACTTTTAAATTAAACCAAAGAACAATCTTTTACCTTTTCCTCCATTCTTTAATCCGGTTGCTCAAAAATCCAGTTGCTAACTACTATAACATGTTGCACTGAAACTGGTCTTTTTGTTTGAACATCACCTTTCAAATCTACTGAGCTTCATCATCTTTCAGCCAGTTGCTGAGGGAAACTAACTTGTTCACATTTTCTGAAAGTAAAGCTGACCTTTTCTTGTTCACAATGTGACCTGCAACTGAGAAAAGTCGTTCACAGGGAACAGTGGTTGCAGGAGTGGCTAGATATTTGTGAGCTAGTGAGGCCAGCTTCTCATGGGCTCCTGAAGGAGATGCGCACCACCTCAACGGGCAGTCCTCCAATTTAATGGAGGGCTCTGCTCTGTACCTCTGTATGGCAGGTTGGACCTCTTCATCTCCTGATTTTGAATCTGAGTCCATTTGCAGAAGGCTGATTTTCTTCCTGGGTGGCTCTAGAAGTGTCTCCAGCCTCTGCTGTTTATCCCACTCTGCTGCGGTCGGCAAAACGAGTTTGTGCTCCTCATTGTCCAGGGCAGCGATGACAGCCTCTTTATTTCTGCTCACGTGCTTGACCATTTCCAGCGTCGAATTCCAACGTGTTGGAACATCCTGGATCAATGGCTCTTGCTTCTTTCCCAGGCTGACTTGTTGTGCTTGAAGTTCCGCAGCATTTGCTGGGCTGTGCTTAAAATGACCGAGAACTTTGCGAGCCTTGGCCAAAGCATTTACAAAGCCGCTGTCAGCAAGACTCACGGTGACACTTCTCTGCACTATGTGAGCGACACAGTTCATGTGTTCATAGCTTGTAAGTCGCATTGCGGCAACCATGTTGCGTGCACTGTCAGTCCCGATGGTTGTCATCTTGCCCTCGATGTCCCACTTACGTGCAAAAGACAGGAACTGTTCTTTACAAGCCTCGGCAAAATGACGCTCCTCAGTTTTTAATATAGTCAGTGCAAAAGACTTCAGTTCCCACTTGTCACTGATGAAATGTGCCGTTACTCCCGAGGTAATTGTTGTTACTCACTGATGTCCAATGGTCTCCTGTCAGGGCGATATGATTTACTTGAGCCAAGACCTCTTTCCTTTTTCTTTTTCGTTTTCATAGAGCTCGTGGATTTTCGTCATAACTGTGGCTCTTGACGGTGGCTTAAAGGTTGAGTCTTGAGACGCCACTTGCAAAACATCAAGGAAACCTGAGTCTTCTACAATGCTAATGGGTCTACAATCCTTTGCAATCATCAAGCTTGAACAGCTTCGGTGAAATTGAAACTCCTTGTTACAAATCTTGCAAATAACCTTGTACTTGTTAACTGTACCATCATCATTCTTTTTATATTTGAATCCGTCAATAGGCCCACTTTGCTCACCTTGCTCCATCTCGCCTCTAGCTCCCAACCACTTTCCTGACCTGAATAATTTGTCACACTGCGCATGCGTGAAATGCGTTAAAAAAATTGACGTAATTAACAACAAACAACTAATTAACGTTGTTAACGCGCTATTTTTGACAGCCCTAAAATATATATATATATATATATCGTTTGTATTGTGTTTGGTATTTTGACACTAAGGTGCAGACCCGCAAATAACCTTACAACATGGCAACAGATAAAATGAATAATCCAAACTATCAGCTAGAGTGAGAATGTATTTCCTAAAAAACAAAGTGTGAGGAGATGTTCTTCTGTCTGCACTCACCTTTCCAGTGAGGATAAGACATGGGAGCCGCAAGACAACCTGGACCTGGACCTTATCACCGAGTACATGCAGAAACAAAAGGAGGAGAAGGAGGGCAAGAGGAAAGGTCTTAGTGAGGCCTCGGTAGACTCAGAGGAGCGAGGGAGCAAGAGGAAGGAGGAGGTGAGTGAAGGAAAGAGGTTACTCCAGACTGAAGAGACCCAGGAATCTAATCTCAATATTAATGAATGCACACAGACGTTTTCACAAAGAGAGAGAGAGAGACACACACACACACACAGAGAGAGAGAGAGAGAGAGGTTATTGCTAAATATATGTAGATAGTGTAACAATATTATTATGCAAGGTTAAAACTCATAAGTTCTGCTAAAAAGAAATGTTTTAGTCCTTTTTTAAAGGTCTCCATAGTCTGTGGTTTCTTTAAGCATGTTAAGAGGCTAAAAACATGTTAATAACATGGCTTGTTGAAGCCTGTTGGCTGCTAACGCTAGCTGGAGGATAACTCGGTGTAGGCAGCACCGGTTGGTTTCATTTGTCTCGCTACTGACAGGCACCTTTAAAAAAACAAAACAAAACTACAACAACACATTAAAATTGACCGGAGTTCTCCTTTAAAGGAGCAACACTTCCCATAAAAACTGTCATGGAATTTGCAGAGGAGTCTCTCCCTGGAGTCGGATTGCATGTGTTTGCCAGTGCATTTAAACATGATTTCCTGTTGAATAGAGGACACGGACATATGGATTTCATTTTTTTTGGCCTTTATTTGCAAATTTCAGTTTCAATGGTATATGACATACCGTCTAATACAACACACATACACTCACCGGCCACTTTATTAGGTACACCTGTTCAACTGCTCGTTAACACTTAATTTCTAAGCAGCCAATCACATGGCGGCAACTCAGTGCATTTAGGCATGTAGACATGGTCAAGACAATCTCCTGCAGTTCAAACCGAGCATCAGTATGGGGAAGAAAGGTGATTTGAGTGACTTTGAACGTTGCATGATTGTTGGTGCCAGAAGGGCTGGTCTGAGTATTTCAGAAACTGCTAATCTACTGGGATTTTCACGCACAACCATCTCTAGGGTTTACAGAGAATGGTCCGAAAAAGAAAAAACATCCAGTGAGCGGCAGTTCTGTGGGCGGAAATGCCTTGTTGATGCCAGAGGTCAGAGGAGAATGGCCAGACTGGTTCGAGCTGATAGAAGGGCAACAGTGACTCAAATTACCACCCGTTACAACCAAGGTGGGCAGAAGAGCATCTCTGAACGCACAGTACGTCGAACTTTGAGGCAGATGGGCTACAGCAGCAGAAGACCACACCGGGTGCCACTCCTTTCAGCTAAGAACAGGAAACTGAGGCTACAATTTGCACAAGCTCATCGAAATTGGACAATAGAAGATTGGAAAAACGTTGCCTGGTCTGATGAGTCTCGATTTCTGCTGCGACATTCGGATGGTAGGGTCAGAATTTGGCGTCTACAACATGAAAGCATGGATCCATCCTGCCTTGTATCAACGGTTCAGGCTGGTGGTGGTGGTGTCATGGTGTGGGGAATATTTTCTTGGCACTCTTTGGGCCCCTTGGTACCAATTGACCATCGTTGCAACGCCACAGCCTACCTGAGTATTGTTGCTGACCATGTCCATCCCTTTATGACCACAATGTACCCAACTTCTGATGGCTACTTTCAGCAGGATAATGCGCCATGTCATAAAGCTGGAATCATCTCAGACTGGTTTCTTGAAAATGACAATGAGTTCGCTGTACTCAAATGGCCTCCACAGTCACCAGATCTCAATCCAATAGAGCATCTTTGGGATGTGGTGGAACGGGAGATTCGCATCATGGATGTGCAGCCGACAAATCTGCGGCAACTGTGTGATGCCATCATGTCAATATGGACCAAACTCCCTGAGGAATGCTTCCAGCACCTTGTTGAATCTATGCCACGAAGAATTGAGGCAGTTCTGAAGGCAAAAGGGGGTCCAACCCGTTACTAGCATGGGGTACCTAATAAAGTGGCCGGTGAGTGTAGTTTGGCCTCTGATGTCTGAATAAACTGAAGACTTGAGACGCCTCCCAGGCCTTTGAAGGCCCCCCCGTAGGCTGTCCACCCGTCCACATACATCAGCGCTATCCGGCTATGGTGTTTGTGTCACCAGTAGTCTCAATCTTCTCCTCCGACTCCCCCTGCTTCTTGTTCACGTCATAGAGGGACTCGCCTTCCAGGAACCCACGTTGACCCCTGAACTCACCACCCAGCCCCCACCACTCCCAGTCGAGAGGGTCATCCCAACATTGCAGTGACTTGACTGTTTAACTCGTCATCTGACTCCCCCCAACTCCAGTCCCTGTCTTCACTGTCGGATTCGACTTTGCTCTCAGAGTCATCGTCAGACCCCCCCTGCTTCCGGTCGAGGTCTTTACTGTCGGACCCGCCTTCTTCGCTCTCTGAGTCATTGTCTGGTTCCTGCGAGCTGGATGTGTCCTTTAACTTATCATTCATATCAGAGCTGTCCGGTCCGTTGTCTCCTGTAGTCGACGCCTCATCATCAACCCCCCCCCCCGCTTGTTCTTGAGGTCTTTTCTGATGTAGTCACCTTTGGTTCCAGAGTCTTTTTCTGATCCGTTGGTGAAGACTTGACTGTTTGATGCCTCTTCAGACTTCCAGTCGAGGTCTTTCCTGTCTGACCCGTCTTTGCTCTCTGAGTCATTGCATGTGTCCTTTAACTCATCATTCATATCAGAGCTATCAGTCGACTCCTCATCATCAGACCCCCCCTGCTTCCAGTCGAGGTCTTTACTGTCGGACCCGTCTTCGCTCTCTGAGTCATTGTCTGGTTCCTGCAAGCTGAATGTGTCCTTTAACTAATCATTCATATCAGAGCTGTCCGGTCCATTGTCTCCTGTAGTCGACCCCCCTTGCTTCTAGTCGAGGTCTTTCCTGTCAGCTCCGCCTTCGCTCTCTGACTCATTGAATGTGTAACTCATCATTCATATCAGAGCCGTCCAGTTTTGGTTCCTTGTTTCTTGTGGACGAAAACTCATCACTCTTCTTTACTCGGAGACTCACCTTTTATTTTTTTTAATATTTCTGAACTTATAAAAGTTATGAGCACTACATTTGCTTCCATAATAACATGTCTGCAACCGGCACATATTTTTCTTCATTTTGTCATAAATTATTGTATGAAGAGTGAGAGCAAGTCCAGGGTTTAAGAAGGTTGTTCACTAACTCTCTCTCTCTCTCTCTCTCTCTCTCTCTCTCTCTCTGTTTGTCTGCTGCTATAGACACAGAGAAGAGGAGAGGGACCAAAACGTCACCACTGTGACAAATCCTTCATAACATCTGGACATTTAAAGATTCATCAGAGAGTTCACACTGGAGAGAATCTACACAGCTGTGATCTATGTGGTAAAACCTTTACAAGGAGGGGTAGTCTAGTAATCCACCGACGTGTTCACACCAGAGAGAAACCGTACAGCTGTGATCTATGTGGTAAAAACCTTTTTAGGAGTGATAACCTAGTAATCCACAGACGTGTTCACACCAAAGAGAAACCGTACAGCTGTGATCTATGTAGTCAAACCTTTTCTAGGAGGGATAGCCTAGTAATCCACCGGCATGTTCACACCGGAGAGAAACCGTACCGGTGCGATCAATGTGGGGCAGCTTTCACACTAAAGAAAACCCTAACAATACATCAACGCAGTCACACTGGAGAGAAGCCGTACATCTGTGATCTATGTGGTAAAACATTTTCTTGGAGGGGTAGCCTAGTAGTCCACCGACGTGTTCACACCAGAGAGAAACCGTACCGGTGTGATCAATGTGGGAAAACCTTTGCTAATAGTAGTGGCTTTAAACGTCACCAGCGCAGACACACTGGAGAGAAGCCGTACTGCTGTGATCTATGTGGTAAAGCCTTTACTGATAATAATGACTTTAAAAGACACCAGCTTGTTCACACTGGAGAGAAGCCGCACAAATGTGAACACTGTGGGAAAACATTTTCTCAGATTGGTGACCTTAAAGCTCACCAGCGTCTTCACACCGGAGAGAAGCCGTACTGGTGTGAACACTGTGGGAAAATGTTTTCATGGAGTAGTCACCTTAAAAGACATCAACGCATTCACACTGGAGAGAAGCCGTACAGCTGTGACATATGTGGTAAAACATTTTCTGAGAGCGGTAATCTTAAAATACACCGGCGTGTTCACACTGGAGAGAAGCCGTACTCGTGTGAACAATGTGGCAAAACGTTTTCTCAGAGTAGTTGTCTTAAACGACACCTGTGCATTCACGCTGGAGAGAAGCCGACGTGGTCTGAACAAGTACATTAGCTTTAAATAAGCAAAACTACAAAGAGACATATGAAAGTGCAGCTTCAAGAAAAAAACAAAAACAATAACTACAGTGGGGTTTTAAAGTTTGGACACCCCAGGTAAAAATTGTATAAATGTGCATACAGTGAGGAAAATAAGTATTTGAACACCCTGCTATTTTCTAAGTTCTCCCACTTAGAAATCATGGAGGGGTCTGAAATTGTCATCGTAGGTGCATGTCCACTGTGAAAGACATGATCTAAAAAAAAAAAATCCAGAAATCACAATGTATGATTTAACTATTTATTTGTATGATACAGCTGCAAATAAATATTTGAACACCTGAGAAAATCTGTTGATATTTGGTACAGAGGTCAAACGTTTCCTGTAGTTTTTCACCAGGTTTGCACACACTGCAGAAGGGATTTTGGCCCACTCCTCCACACAGATCTTCTCTAGATCAGTCTCTCTAACTGAGGGAAGGAGGTTGGGCCCCAAAATCTCGCAATACATGGTCCCGGTCATCCTCTCCTTAATACAGTGCAGTCGCCCTGTCCCATGTGCAGAAAAACACCCCCAAAGCATGATACTACCACCCCCATTCTTCACAGTAGGGATGTTGTTCTTGGGATGGTACTCATCATTCTTTTTCCTCCAAACACGGTTAGTGGAATTATGACCAAAAAGTTCTATTTTGGTCTCATCTGACCACATGACTTTCTCCCATGACTCCTCTGGATCATCCAAAATGTGCTGGTTTAAGCAGGGGAACCTTACGTTCCATGCACGATAAACCATGACGTCTTAGTGTATTACCAACAGTAACCCTGGAAACGGAGGTCCCAGCTCTTTTCAGGTCATTGACTAGCTCCTCCCGTATAGTTCTGGGCTGATTTCTCACCTTTCATCATGATCATTGAGACCCCACGAGGTGAGATCTTGCATGGAGCCCCAGTCCGAGGGAGATTGACAGTCATGTTTAGCTTCTTCCATTTTCTAATGATTGCTCCAACAGTGGACCTTTTTTCACCAAGCTGCTTGGCAATTTCCCGTCGCCCTTTCCAGCCTTGTGGAGGTGTACAATTTAGTCTCTAGTGTCTTTGGACAGCTCTTTGGTCTCGGCCATGTTAGTAGTCGGATTCTTACTGATTGCATGGGGTGGACAGGTGTCTTTATGCAGCTAACGACCTCAAACAGATGCATCTAATTTAGGATAATAAATGGAGTGGAGGTGGACATTTTGAAGGCGGGCCAACAGGTCTTTGAGGGTCAGAATTGTAGCTGATAGACAGGTGTTCAAATATTTGCAGCTGTATCATACAAATAAATAGTTAAAAAATCATACATTGTGATTACTTCTTTTTTTAGATTATGTCTCTCACAGTGCACCTACGATGACAATTTCAGACCCCTCCATGATTTCTAAGTGGGAGAACTTGCAAAATAGCAGGGTGTTGAAATACTTATTTTCCTCACTGTAAAGAAGCCAAGAAAAGATGGAAAAATCTCCAAAAGGCATCAAATGACAGATTAGACATTTGTATAATATGTCACAAAAAGTTTGATTTTATTTCCATCATTTACACTTTTCAAAATAACAGAAAACAAAAAAAGGTGTGCAAAGGTTTGGGCCCCCTGCAGAGTTAATACCTTGTACCCCCCACTGCTCTTTTAAGGTCTATCCATAGATTTACATTATGTTGAGGTCAGGAGATTGTGAAGGCCATGGCAAAACCTTCAGTTCACGCCTCTTGATGTAATCCATCGTGGATTTTGAGGTGTGTATAGGATCATCATCCATTGTAGAAGCCATCCTCTCTTTAACTTCAGCTTTTTCATAGATGGCATCAAGTTAGCATCCAAAATTTGCTGAAATTTTATTGAATCCATTTTTCCTTCTACTCGTGAAATGTTCCCTGTGCCACTGGCTGCAATACAGCGTGTGTGTGTGTGTGTGTGTTTGTGTTGTAGGTTTGCGAGCTTTTGGCTAATTCTGGGATTTTTAACCCATGTATAATCATTTGTTTTATTAATTTGATCTTTCTTCTTCTTAAATAAAATGAACTGAGTTGAACTTTGACATTTAGTTTCTTCTTATTTTACAGATTTATTCTTTTTTTATGACACTCTAATGACATCATACTTCAGTTTATCACAAACATTCAACATCAACACACATCTGGAGATATGTGGTTTTCTTTGGACAAGAAGGGAAAAAAACTGAAAAGTAACTACAAACTCCCCTTCAGAAAATGGTATAGTGTTCTGGCGATGTTGTGCCCATGTTTGGTTAAAACCTCTGCGCTCTGTATCGACCTCTCTTTCTTTCCCATGAGCTGATGTTTTTGAGGGATAACAGCTGATTCCCATCCATGTTAATGTCTCCCATTCAGTTCGCAGCTCGCCACCACAGGGGTCAGACCGCTCCCACACGTTACACTTCTTCTACTTCTTTTTAATTGCGCCTTGCAACCAGAGAAGAAGAAGCTGCATATGTTGATATGTTGGCACAAAAAAGAAGGTCCAGGTCTGGTGTAGTGGTTATAGCCGTGTGATTTATTTATTTTTCTTCCTTTCAGTTTTCATTAGTCAAACTTTTTTTTTACTCAGTAATGGATAGGATTTGTAATGTAGCAAAATACAATCCTTCACCTTAAAATCAAGTACATTTTCAAAACTACTACTACTTTTAAAAATACACAACAAAACTGCTCAATACAGTAACGTAAGTAATGTATTTCCTTATTTTCCACCTCTGCCAATACCTCACTGTCAAGTGTGTATTAAATGAACCAAACTGAGTGAACAATGTGAATTGTATACAGTGGTGTGAAAAAGTGTTTGCCCCCTTCCTCATTTCCTGTTCCTTTGCATGTTTGTCACACTTAAGTGTTTCGGAACATCAAACCAATTTAAACAATAGTCAAGGACAACACAAGTAAACACAAAACATTTTTTCATTTGTAAATGAAGGTGTTTATTATTAAAGGAGAAAAAAATCCAAACCATCATGGCCCTGTGTGAAAAAGTGATTGCCCCCCTTGTTAAAACATACTCTAACTGTGGTTGTCCACACCTGAGTTCAATTTCTCTAGCCACACCCAGGCCTGATTATTGCCACACCTGTTCACAATCAAGGCATCACTTAAATAGGAGCTGCTTGACACAGTAAGGTCCACCAGAAGATCCTTAAAAGCTACACATCATGCCGAGACCCAAAGAAATTCAGGAACAATTGAGAAAGAAAGTAATTGAGATCTATCAATCTGGAAAGGGTTATAAAGCCATTTCCAAAGCTTTGGGAATCCAGCGAACCACAGTGAGAGCCATTATCCACAAATGGCAAAGACATGGAACAGTGGTGAACCTTCCCAGGAGTGGCCGGCCACCCAAAATTACCCCAAGAGCGCAGCGACGACTCATCCAAGAGGTCACAAAAGATCCCACAACAACGTCCAAAGAACTGCAGGCCTCACTTGCCTCAGTTAAGGTCAGCGTTCATGCCTCCACCATCAGGAAAAGACTGGGCAAAAATGGCCTGCATGGCAGAGTTCCAAGGAGAAAACCACTGCTGAGCAAAAAGAACATCAAAGCTCGTCTCAATTTCTCCAGAACACATCTTGATGATCCCCAAGACTTTTGGGACAACATTCTGTGGACCGATGAGACAAAAGTGGAACTCTTTGGAAGGTGTGTGTCCAAGTATATCTGGCGTAGAAGGAACACTGCATTTAATAAAAAGAACATTATACCAACAGTAAAATATGGTGGTGGTAGTGTGATGGTCTGTGGCTGTTTTGCTTTTATTTTTATTTTTATAAGAATTTTATTGAAGTTTATACAAAATACATGTTATACGATTTACAAAATACATATCATACATTAGAGAGCAACATTAAGACCACCAATCAGCAAGTTACAAAACATGACAAATTACATTATAAAGTGCAACTAGTAGTTAAAGTGCATTTGTTAAAGTGCATGTGCTAAAGTGCAAAGAACAGAGTAAAGTGCAAAAGAGTACAAAGCATTACAGATCGATAATGTCCCAAGGCAGGAGGTGATTTTTATCCAGGGCTTTTCTTCTCCTAAGCTCAGTGAGTACCTGCTTACAAACTTCATCGCTGGTTATGGTTATCTGTTTTATAGTCATACAGCACCTGGTCCGCCATAGTTTGAGACACACTATACATATTATAATTTGTAAAAGTTCTCTGTCTCTCTCTAACACACTCTGGTCCATTATACAGTACATTACACTTTTATAAGACACATTAAATTTCACACCACACACTTTAAGTTTGTCCCAGACTTCCTGTGCTCTAAAACAATCTATCAGGAGATGCTGTTGTGTCTCATCATCGTTGCATGTGTTCATAGGACATATTTTGGTTTTCACATAGCAACTCCAAGACACAACAGCTCTCACTGGAAGTCTGTTAACAGACATCAGCCACTTCATGTCTCGGATGCTCTCTGAGAGGTTCTTATTTTTTTTAAATTTTAGGAGCAGGGTCCCTTCATTGTGGGTCAAATGTTTATATTTGATATACCCGCCATATTTAAAATCATTAATCTTTTTAAAAATCATTTTACTTGGGAGGCCGTTCCAATCAATTTTAAGTTTCCAATATTCATTTATAAAATCACCATAATTAATCATATATTCTGGTCCCTGTCTTGCTCGGCCTCTCCTCTTCCTCCACCTGGAGGAGTCCCCGACCCAGAGAGCATTCCTCGACAACGCAGCTGATACATTTTTTACAAAGGAAATATATAATTTTATTCCCATATCCACTGCCCCCAGCCCCCAATATTCTCTGCTTTTATATAAAATCTCTCTTTTTGTAACTTCTCTCGTTGTGCCCCATACCAGATACCCCATACCAGTTTCTTTCACTACAGTTGTTGTTACAGATTGTTAAACCCAGGATTTTAATCTCATCCTTTACTTTGATGTTAATATCACGTTTTGCATGTTTCGATCCAATCCAAACACCTTCTGTTTTATTATGATTTAGCTTTGCACCTGAAGCCAGCTAATATAAACTTAAATGAGTAATTAAAATATCCATCTCCATCTGATTTTTTATTACAACGGTGACGTCATCAGCATATGCCATGGTGGTGACTTTGGGCGCGAGCCCGACGTGCGTGACGGATATGAGGCAGTCAGAGTTGATTGTCTTAATCAGGGGGCTGATGGCCAGGATGTATAAAGCTGCACTCAGGGGGCAGCCCTGCTTCACCCCCCTCTCCATGTTAAAGGGCTCAGTTAAAACTCCGTTTACATTAATACAGACATTTGATTTAATATACAGACACTTGATTAAATGAATAAAAGGTTCAGGGAACCCATAATGTTTCATTATTGCCCATAAATAATCTCTAGAAATATAATCAAAAGCTTTCGTATGATCCAGCCCGATTATATAAAGTCTTTTCTCCCTGGTTTATTTATCATTTCTCTCAATGTGCAGAGGTTGTCCCACATCAAACGGCCTTTTATGGCACACATTTGCTCTCTCTCTATCAGTTCATCTAATATATTATTCATTCTATTCATAATTACTTTGGCTAGTATTTTATAATCAGTATTCATTATAGTCAAATGTCTGTAATTGTTGATGTCATTTTCATCATCTTTTTTATACAATAAACACATTACACCCTGATAAAATGATTCCCCCATGCAGCCTCTGTTCAGCCCTTCAATATACATCTCCGTCAGGACATTGATTACTTCATCGATATTTAACTGATAAAACTCTGCAGACAGGCCGTCGGGGCCGGGGCTTTTACCGACATTAAGTTGTTTGATGGCCTGAACAACTTCTTTTCTGATATTTCCCCCCGAGCTCTGAGAAGTCCAGAGAGCTGCATGAGGGAACTTTATCTAATAAAATATTTATACAGCCAGTGTCTATTTCTATTTGTTTAAATGCATCAGCACATAATTCTCTGATCACTTTTCGTTTTTCATTTTCTTCAGACACCACTACACCATCCTGTTTCTTTATAGATTTAATAAATTTACTTTGAATTTGCTGTCGTCCAGATTTAAGGGCGTGTATTAAATTACCTCTGTTATCAGTGTTTGTTTGTTTATAAATATTATATAATATTTCATAATTAAAGTTATCTATCTGTGCTTTAATTTCCGACATGATTTCATTTTCAGAATTTGATCTTTTCTTCATCTGTTTTAAATTAACATATCGCTCCATCAAGGCATTATATTCTATGTTTTTAATCTTATTTATTTCTCGACATTTGAATCTAAAATAATCTTTTAACCTCAGTTTTAATAATTCCCATAATTCTATATTAGATTTAGTTAGACATTTTAATTGTAATGTTTTATGGATTTCTAGTTTTAATTCTATTAATAAGTCCGAATTCTTCAGACACTGGGAGTTTAACTTCCAGAAGCCTCTGGTTTCTGAGGACCCAGAGGATAAAACGGTGTGAACTAGGAGATGATCAGAGAATTCATTCAGTACTGTCCCATACTTTTGGATTTTAAAGTGATTAGAGACATATATTCTGTCTATTCGGGTCTTTGTCTTCTGGTCAAACCGAGTAAACTGGACCCCGACAGGATGAATACAGTGACACACATCTATTAATTGGGCTTCTTCACAAATTTCTTTTTAAAAGCTTCCCTTCAGACGATAATTTATAAGTATTGGGACTTACTATATCATCTTCATTGGTGACTGTATTGAAGTCACCACACAAAATCAATTTATAACCAACTGTTAAAAGCTCTCTAAGTCTTTTAAACAATTGAGTTTTTTTAACTCTTTCCGGGCAGTGTACACATTGATAACGCAATATTTTTCCCCTCTATAATAAAAATCAATCATGAGTAATCTACCTGGTATTATATCTCTTCTACGTATTATAACAACATCACAGGTTTTAAAAAATATCCCAACACCATCAGCTCTGCTCTCTCCAATAGAGATGACACTCTGCCCTTTACTCCACAACATCTGTAACATCATTATAGGTGTTCAGTCTAAGCTCCTAAGTACATAAGATGTCAAAATCAGTGTCTAAAAGATATTTCAATTTTGTTTCTCTGAATTTACTCGACTGGATGCCGCGTGCATTCCAGGTGGATATTTTAAGACAGGTCATAATGTTTTAGAGAGAGCTGAGCCTATGGTGTAGGTTTATCATCCAAACGTTTACAATCTTTTTTTTTGGGGTGTATCAAGATAACGCTTTTTCTAAAAGATATTTTCTTTTAACCACCTCAAAGGGAGGTTCACATTGGGACTCTGGAGGAGGAAACTCCGGGACTCTGGAGTAGGGGAGAACGAGCCAGAGTTACTGACCCCAGAGACAATGTCAGCTTTATCAACGGAGAGCAGCGGGTGCTAGCTACTCGTTGGCGGCTGTCAGTCCAGTGGAGCTAAAGTCAGAGCTGGGACTCTCACTCGCGCTTTCATAGCTCTGCTCATTGTCCTCATATTCATCACTATCGTCACTCATACTAACAATGCCACTAATTTTCAACTCATTCTCACCTGATTGACGGGGAGCCACAGAAGGGGCGACCCTGGTCTGTAGGGTGGGAGGTTGACAGGGGTGCTGCTGATGCCTTGGTCTTCCAGGCTGCTGGGTAGCCGGATGTTGCTGCTTCTCACCGGGCTGCAGGGTAGCTGGGTGTTGCTGCTTCTCACCAGGCTGCAGGGTAGCTGGATGTTGCTGCTTCTCACCAGGCTGCAGGGTAGCTGGGTGTTGCTGCTTCTCACCAGGCTGCAGGGTAGCTGGATGTTGCTGCTTCTCACCAGGCTGCAGGGTAGCTGGATGTTGCTGCTTCTCACCGGGCTGCAGGGTAGCTGGATGTTGCTGCCTCTCACCAGGGGGTAGCTGGATGCCGGGCCGCTGGATGTTGCTGCTTCTCACCGGGCTGCAGGGTAGCTGGATGTTGCTGCTTCTCACCGGGCTGCAGGGTAGCTGGATGTTGCTGCCTCTCATCAGGATGCCGAGCCGCTGGATGTTGCTGCTTCTCACCAAGGTGCTGGCTCACTGGCTGCCCCTGCGGACCTCCGGGCTGTTGGTGTGGTCCTCGCTGGGGCCCACCGCGGGGAGGAGGAGCGGTGGAATCTCCTTGTTGAGTAGAGCCCTTGGTCCTGTTTGCGAATGATTTCGGACAACTAAAAAAGGTATGTCCTTTCTCACCGCACAGGGAGCACACACTCTCACTCTGGCAGCTGTTAGCTTTGTGGCCCAGATTCCCACAACGCCAACATTTTATTGTGGGGCAATCCTTCACTTGATGGTCGGCAGATTGACAAATAAAACACTTTGTGGCTTGGCCAGTATAGATAATCCGACCATTATATGGACCCAGAGATATGGAATTTGGGATTTGCACAAAGTTACCGGCGGTGTCCATTTGCATGCAAACTTTATATTTTCGCACGCCGTACCATATGTCATATTTGTCCAATGGTTTGTAGACTGGCTGAAGTATTTCACAGTATCTTTTCAGGTAGAGCTCTATGTCTTGATCAGAGACTCTACCTGTCCAGAATTTAACCACAATGGTCAAAGTGTCTATAGATACCGATCACTCCACACTCCAGTCTTGCCATTTTTCCTCATTAGTTTTTGCAGCTGCAATTTCCAAGAAGCGCCGAAGAGGGGCCTCCTGGTAGAAAACCAGTTCAAAGTCCTTTTTGTTAGGTAGTCCAATAAAAGAATATATATCCGTAGGACTCACCCATGAAGACTCAAATAAAAGCTGTTCTGCCACAAATTCACGGTTAGGGACAAGGCCGCTTCCGACAAATTTTAGTCTAGCCCAATGTTGGCCAAATTTAGCCGCATATGTAGCTGACTGGGGTGCCATAACAGGTGCACGTAAATGCGGACAAAGGGAAAAGAGTTTAAAAGCTCAATCTTTCAATCCCGCCCTTGCCTCTTCCGCACCTGTTTTGCCCCGTCCAGACATTTTTAGATGTTCTCGTAAGTTATGACTCAGAGAAGTGTTTCCCGCCTTTACCCCTTCCGGACATTTTGGGTTGTATCGATGATGAGACCGTCGAAACGACTTGCTTTTTCCCACATCCTCTGAACACTTAGCTAACTAAATGACTTAAGTTGGCCAATAATTGTTGCTTTTTCATCTTCGTTGTGATTGTTGTGTGCCTTCAATATCATACATGTGGATACTATGAAAGAAACTGCCAAGCAAACACTTGCAACACTTTTAAAGGATCCATGGTGTAATGGTTAGCACTCTGGACTCTGAGAATCTGAGATCAAATCACAGTGGAACCTGTTTTTAAGTTGTATGTATGCATTAGCTTAAGTTAAGTGTAATGTCTTGTGTGTGTTGTAGTATCTATAGAGATTTGTGGTGTAGTATGTAACCATTGTCCTGTCTTTTATGTATTATGAAACTTATTGCCGCCTGTCTTGGCAGGACTCCCTGGAAGAAGAGTTACTGTAGCTCAATGGGATTGTTCCTTGTTAAATAAAGGTTCTGCTCTCCAGTTATTGTTGTTTGGTAGATTAACATTATATTTTCCTACTTTGGGGACTTTTCATTTCATATTCTTTGTCTGATATTTTCTATTCCCTGTTTGTATTTTCTGTGACTGCATGTGGTTTTAAATCTGTTGGAGTTTCTTCAGACTAAAACAAAGACACTGATGATGTCATCCAAAAGAAACATAAAGGACAGCAGCCTGTTTCCCAGAGGACACTAAAGAATGATGGAGCAGCAGGAAACAGAGCAGCTCAAATAGCAAACAGCTGATTTATTCATCTGACTCGTAGTATAACGCCAATGATTGACTTGTTTTAAATGTCTGGGAATGTGGAACAGCTCCATGGTAACTAACTGAAATAAAACAAGGCCACATGCTGATTATTGGGGACTTGATTTGATGGATTTATTCTTCCTGTTGTGTCTCTGTTTAAACTCCCTAATTTAAAGGTAAAGTCAGCGTCCACTAAAGGTTGTGTTGTTGCTGCTGACAGGCTAAAATTTTTATTCTAAGTGTGTGACAACATTATGGGATGGATCCCTACAGAGATAGACATTTTAGTTAAAGAGGAACATCCTTTTAGTTTAGATCCTTTAGTTTCCAACCAGACCAGAGTGGTGATTGTAGGAACAGTGGAAAGATGAATCAAGACGGCTTTTCATATATATATATATTTTCTTTTTCTATTGACTATAGTTGTGTTTGTTATTAACAGAAATCAACCTGTCAACAAGAAGCTTCTTCATTCACAAACAAGAGAGGCCTGTTTCCAGCCAGACTATGAATTGATTCATAAAATCCCTTATTACGTAGGCAGTCCCATATGGTCTAGCGGTTAGGATTCCTGGTTTTCACCCAGGTGGCCCGGGTTCAACTCCCGGTATGGGAATAGCTGAATGTCTGGAGGGGGACAGTTTAAGCAATTTCACTCCAATTTAGGTTGACCCCCTGGAAATTTGTCCAAATCAATGTCCATCACTCAATTGCTACCGACCTCAGCGTCATATGAGCATCCAGTACATGTAGTGATTTTGTCAGTCCATCTACCTTCTCCGCCAGTCCGGTGGTTACACGAAGCAACTCCACCGACTGGGCCCTGATGGAATCAATCCCCTTCTGCGCTTCCAAGGTCCGGTCTGAGATGTTGCGAGACAGTTTACTGGACTGGTCAGCCCTCAGATGTAAAACCTTCATCCTCTCAATCACTCCATGTAGGCACTCTTTAAGTAAATTTGCTGGCGGCTGTCTTACCAATTTTACGATAGGTCAGTGAGACCCCAACTCCGATGATCAGGAGCCCCACCAACAGAATTCCAATTATCCAAATATCTTCAACGTCTTCCACAGTCAGAACGTCCAGACAGACCACTTGCCAATTCTACCAGGAATCGCGAGCGTAGCCTGCAGGCAATGTTCCACTTGGACAGCATGTTTGGGTGAAAAAATCTTGTCAATAGCGCTGAGCGACCAGTTGATCAATTCCATGTTGAATATTTCAGGAAAACAGCAGGCAGGGAACAAAGAGAAAAGGAGAAAAAGTTCCACAAGACAAGCTAGACAGACAGGGAAGGAGCCAAGCTGAGATAAGAGGGGAGAGGAGGAAAACTACAAAGACTGCTTTCTACAGAATATTCTGTAGACATGTGAAAAAAACATCAGCACATGGCCTATAGGTTTGCAGATCAATGTTACACTTCCTTTAAACATTTTGCTGCATTTAAATCCCACATGCACCCAAAACCCATCCACATATAGCTGTAAAAGATGACTGCTCTTGATTATGAACATTTTAAACCTGTTTTTTTAAGATTCTTCTTAAGGATCAACCCTGAGGCTATCAAGAGCACTGCTAAAGTGGGTACAGTGGGACATACTGTGGGACAAGTTGTCCAAAGTGACAAGCATCAGCTCCAGAGTCCCCCACCTTCCTCCAACGGCTCACTGAATTTGAGTGGAAGACATCAAACTTGGTAAGCATTTTCTTGTGTGATGTAATATAGTTAACATCAGAAAAATAATTACTCAGTACAATGAAGTAGTGCAGCTCTGCCTTACAACATCGACACAACTAAATCATCTGGTATTTACCACTTGTGTAAGAGAGGTCAAATTCAGCAAAAGCTACAAAGTGTTGTTTTAATTTTAAGTTTTCTTAGGAAGAAAACTTTAGAGGAAGAGGAAGCTCCTTAGTTAGATCAGTTTTGTGAAACAGCTCCGAAATCACCATCACCAAACCCATCGACAGACAGCAAAAGAAAGTAGAAAGAACCTTTGAATTATCTGGGGAGGAAAACCCCTGTAAAACTACTACTACTGGTGACTTATTTTGTATACTGTCATATTCTGTTTTTGCACAAGTTGTAAGTCTGTTAACAGTTTAGATGAGATAAACTCATGAGTATTTCTCTGCTTCTCATACAGTCCAGTATGGACACCCAAAATGTTCAATTCATTTTGAGAGTCAATTCAAATGGTAACTACATTGTTCAGACGTGTATCTCCTCTGAATGCTGCCCAGTGTTTGGCGCATATTTAGACATCGTTTTAGCATCGCTTGTATGTCAATTTTCTGTTCTTTTGCACTTTCAGAGTTAAAAAATATCTTGTTCCTGGTATTTGTACCTGAAAATAAAAATGTATTAGTTTTGTACATCATTGTAAAATCAATTAATTGGAATATATTAAATTCAATAGCATTTATGTAAAATATTTAAAAATGTTTGTACAGCCTATGCCAATTAGTGTAATATATTGTTTACCACAATTACAAAAAAACTATAATACAGCAAGACAATTACAGTATCATTTAGCAAATTGTAATTACAATACGATTAATGTAAGGGTATTATACAGTAAAACTAAGTTACAGTAAGGGTATTTTTACTACTGTAAAACTAAGGTACAGTAAGGGTATTCTACTACTGTAAAACTAAGGTACAGTAAGGGTATTCTACTACTGTAAAACTAAGGTACAGTAAGGGTATTATACTGTAAAAAACATGTACAGTTATGATACTGTAATCGTAGTTACCGCAAATAAACAATAAAAAGTCTAACAGTGTGTCTGTCTTTCTCTCTGTCTGATACTGATCTCTATGTGTCAAAAATGAACATGTCTAACAGCATTTTAAGAAGACAACAAAAAATTATTAATGTATGGCATGAATAAAGGCTACACTAAGCACAACTTACACAACAGCCTGGCCAATGAACAGACACTGCTGTACTCACACAGACTTCTGCCATGCTGGTGTTCACAGCAGGGTTTGATGTCCTCACAGAGGGACGGAGAGGGGCTGGGAGTCCTCACAGAAGACAGGGCATTGCTTGGGGTCCTGACAGAGGATGGAGAGGGACTGGGAGTCTTCACAGAGGATTGAGAGGGACTGGGAGTCCTCACAGGGGGAGAAAGAGGGGCTGGGGCTCCTCCTAGCCACTAAATTAGGCTTTAGTGTGGCAGACTGTGACCGGGCGTGATTTATTGAACTGAAAAAGACAAACAATATTAATATAATTATGTAATGAAAAAACACTATATATATGAAATATGAGTTATTTAATCAAATATTCACCATTGACAAACCTGGAGGGGGGCAGGAAAGATGGTGGCACAGCAGCCGTTGCACCAGCGGTCGAGACCAGAGCAGCAGACTGTGAGGCTGCGGCAGGAGGCTGAGTTGTGGGCTGCTAAAGCAACAGCATTGTGATACGTGATATAACAGCAACAGCATGGCAGCAGATATGAGATGTGAGATTAATCATAATGATACATCATTTTAAAACAGATCACCTTAGTGCAGTGAAATCCACAATTACAGGCCACTGACCCTCAAACAGAGTGGTCTGTCCACGGGCCTGCATGGGACATTTCTCAATCTGAAACAATCACAACCCTGTTTAGACTGGGGTATACAGTGGGGTATATATATATATATATATATATATATATATATATATATATATATATATATATATATATATATATATATATATATTTGTTTTATTCATAGCATCTGCACTATTGTACGGTATATTTTTTGAAGTTATCATTATATATTGCTATATTTTACCTTCTGATAGCGGTCATGCCACTTCCGCTGCTTAGGGGCTGGTCTGTGGCCTCCAGTAGGCCAAACCCCTGAGCCGGCATATGCACTCAACCTTGCCATCCACTCTCCTTCCCCCATGGACTTCTGGCTTTTAGGCTCATTGCTCATCTAAAGGCAACATGAATATGGACAACAATATACAATGAGCATCCTTTGGACAATACACTGTGACACTACAACACAAACGCACACCTACTATGACAGCTGCATTATCAAATCCATCAAGTTACTTTTAAATGTCTGATTTTAAAATCGGTCATTTTGCTGGTGGTTTCTTAGTCACAGCAACAAGCTTGATCATTGACATACAGTTTCCCACCAAGTATCACAAAGCTGTTGGTCAGGGACTTATATATTTGCTTGGATTACCTCAAGTGACCTGCATGCCAATGTCTGTAAAGATTAATACATACAGTACATGGTTTGCAGAACTGTACCTTCTGGCAGACATAAGGCCACTTGGGTTATCTTTGCGCTGCTCTATGGTCTTCTGCAGAAGGATAAATCCCAGAGGTTGAGCTGCACATGTATACTTATCAGGCTATTTTCCTGTTACTCAGAAATTAGTGAAGCTGACTCATGCGGAAATGTAGAAGCTGTTTGCGCATTGTATTTTTCTTACATGTCAATTGGATACTGACTTTGAATTCAAATATTTGGCATCCAAGAAAATTTCGGAACTGATGATGCATCAATCATTTTGCTGGTGGTTTCTTGGTCACAGCAACAATCTTGATCATTGACATACTGTTGCACAACACGTATCACAAAACTGTTGGGTGGGGCCTTATGTATTTGCTTGTATTACATCAAGTGACCTGCATACCAATGAACGCAAAGATTAATAAGTACATGGTTTGCAGAACTGTACCCTTCTAGAGAGTTAGGCCACTTGGGTTATCTTTGGGCTGCTCTATGGTCTTCTGCAGAAGAATAAACCTCCAGGTTATTTAAGCAACAAATGTTCCTGGGTGGACTTGAACCACCATCCTTTCGGTCAACAGTTGACTGCGCTGACCTATTGCGCCACAGAGACTGCGCATGTCTAGTGATTTATGAGCAGGAGCTCGATCTTTAAGCCACAAGCTTTTGCTTTATGGCTTTTTGAGGTTGAGCTGCACATGTATGCTTATCAGGGTATTTTCCTGGGTATTTTCCTTCATAGATGAAATGAATTATCTAAATATACTATTAATGAAGAAGAAAAATAGAAATTAAAAGGCTTAACTTACAACTTGAGGGAGCTCTGTTTGGATTTAACCAGAGGGGCCTTTATAAGATTAATGGCCAAATGGTTAGAAGAGAGCGAGAAGAACGCATAGTTTTTTTTTTTTGCACTAGAGAAAAGAAATGGTCAAAGAAAAGCTTTAACTTCTCTGCGTAGTAACATACCGTATGCAACCTAGCTATCAGAATAACTGCAACAAGAAGGAAACAAAAAGGTGACTAGTTGGGACTTGTCCCCAGCGGTACCTAAAGTCTGAAAACCACACCCCAGCGCGACACAGTAATGCTCGTCACAATTTTAGCTGCTATTCATTGGCCATCAATGCACGCACACCACCCAACGTCACCACGCCTTAGGCTCCAGGCAAATGACTGATACAGCTAGCACACACTACAACACAAATACACACACTCTACAACACAAATACACACACTCTACAACACAAATACACACACTCTACAACACAAATACACACACTCTACAACACAAATACATACCCTGCAACACAAATACACACACTCTACAACACAAATACATACCCTGCAACACAAATAAACACTACAACACATATACACACACTACAACACAAATACACACTCTACAACACAAATACGTACCCTGCAACACAAATACACACACTATACAACACAAATACACACACTCTACAACACAAATACATACCCTGCAACACAAATAAACACTACAACACATATACACACTAGAGGATGGATACCTGACCCGAGCCCGACGGGACCCGACGGTACCCGACGGGACAACACCCGACGGGTCGGGCCTGGTTCGACAGATTTTTAGAAAGGATGCTCGGGTTCGGTCGGGCTCGGTCACATCAGCGTGATAAGGCATTGAACATTTTGAATTTAAAACAGCTTAAAATAAATGTCAAATATTACCCTAACATCCGTCTTCCTGTGTGCTGTGACAACGAAAGACGTGCGTATTAAGCTACATGTGGCAGCGCAACGATGGAAGATGTTAAAAAGAAGTTGGCCGCAGGAGATTTTAAAACTATTGAAAACGAAGGAAAGTCAGCTGTGCATTGATGCCTCATCTGTTGACATTTCCGAATGCCTTCCTACAATTGCTTAATAAAAGTGGGCTTTCCACACAAACAAACGTACATGTGTCATTAGTATGAGAATCAAATGCGATTTTAACTGTGTTGGGCTCGGGTCGGGCTCGGACATAAATATCTTAATGCCTGTCGGGCTCGGGTCGGGTTCGGTTACTGCTCTGTCAGATGCAGGCCGGGCTCGGACAGAAAAATCCGGCCCGATCCGCACTCTAATACGTACACACTCTACAACACAAATACACACACTCTACAACACAAATACATACCCTGCAACACAAATAAATACTACAACACAAATACACACACTCTACAACACAAATACATACCCTGCAACACAAATAAACACTACAACACATATACACACACACTCTACAACACAAATACACACACTCTACAACACAAATAAACACTACAACACAAATACACACACTCTACAACACAAATACGTATTGCCCTGCAACACAAATAAACACTACAACACAAATACACACACACTATACAACACAAATACATACCCTGCAACACAAATACACACACACTACAACAAAAATACACACCCTGCAACACAAATAAACACATTTACACACACACTCTACAACACAAATAGACACACTCTACAACACAAATACATACCCTGCAACACAAATAAACACTACAACACATATACACACACACTCTACAACACAAATACACACACTCTACAACACAAATACATACCCTGCAACACAAATAAACACTACAACACAAATACACACACTCTACAACACAAATACATACCCTGCAACACAAATACACACACTACAACACATATACACACACACTCTACAACACAAATACATACACTCTACAACACAAATAAACACTACAACACAAATACACACACTCTACAACACAAATACATACCCTGCAACACAAATAAACACTACAACACATATACACACACACTGTACAACACAAATACACACACACTCTACAACACAAATAAACACTACAACACAAATACACACACACTACAAACACGAATACGCACCCTGCAACACAAATAAACACTACAACACAAATACACACACACTAAAACTGCAACTTAACATTCCAGAACTGCATTTTAACATTCTTAAACTTCAACCTAACATTCTAGAACTGCAGATTATTGTTCTAGAACTTAAACCTAACAATCTAGAACTACAACATAAAATTTTAGAACTGTATTTAACATTTTAAGACTGTAATTAACATTTTAGGACCGCAACTCTTAAAATTCTGCAACTTCAACCTATTGTTCCAGAACTGAGACTTAACATTCCAGGACTGAAGGTTAACATTCTGAAACTTTGACCTAACATTCTAGATCGACAGCTTAACATTGTAGGAATTAAACATAACGTTCTCCATAGTATCAGGTTGGGGAAGATCAGGATTCCTTTTTAGAGTAGCCTGAAAAAGAGTAAAATATGCCATTAACAGCCTTATAAAGATGTGAAATATACCAACTATTAGACATTCAAGGCTGTAATTTTAAAATCCTACATCAGAATGGTCCTAAATTACCTGAGTGACCAAAGGGATATGTATTGTCTAACCCAGAGTTGGAATGAACCTGGCTTACCAGTAGGAATCCATTTTAGAGCGGCCTGAAGGAGAGTTAAATATATCTTCAACAGCCTGAAAAAAATGCCAATGTTGCTTTACTTTTAAGCCCTTAATTTTAACATCGTACATCAGAATGCTCTGATATTACCTGAGAGACACACTGGATAGGTGATGTCTCCCACAGACTTGGAATAATGCTGGCGTAACATCAGGAATCCTTTTTAGAGTAGCCTGAAAAAGAGTAAAATATGCCTTTAAAAGCCTGAAAAACATTAAAATATACCATTAATTAGACATTCAAGGCTTTAATTGTAAAATCATACATCAGAATGGTCCTAAATTACCTGAGTGACCAAAGGGATATGTATTGTCTAACCCAGAGTTGGAATGAACCTGGCTTAACAGTAGGAATCAATTTTAGAGCGGCCTGAAGGAGAGTTAAATATATCTTCAACAGCCTGAAAAAATGCCAATGTTGCTTTACTTTTAAGCCCTTAATTTTAACATCGTACATCAGAATGCTCTGATATTATCTGAGAGACACACTGGATAGGTGATGTCTCCCCCAGACTTGGAAAAATGCTGGCGTAAAATTAGGATTCCTTTTTAGAGTAGCCTGAAAAAGAGTAAAATATGCCTTTAGGTTAAAGCCTTTTAACAAACATGTAAAATATACCAACTATTAGACATTCAAGGCTGTAATTTTAAAATCCTACATCAGAATGGTCCTAAATTACCTGAGTGACCAAGGGATATGTATTGTCTAACCCAGAGTTGGAAAGACCCTGGCTTAACATAGGAATCAATTTTAGAGCCCTGAAGGAGTTAAATATATCTTCAACAGCCTGAAAAAATTTAAAATATAATGTTGCTTTTTACTTTTAAGCCCTTAATTTTAACATCGTACATCAGAATGCTCTGATATTACCTGAGAGACACACTGGATAGGTGATGTCTCCCCCAGACTTGGAATAATGCTGGCGTAACATCAGGAATCCTTTTTTAGAGTAGCCTGAAAAAAGAGTAAAATATGCCTTTAAAAGCCTGAAAAACATTAAAATATACCATTAATTAGACATTCAAGGCTTTAATTGTAAAATCCTACATCAGAATGGTCCTAAATTACCTGAGTGACCAAAGGGATATGTATTGTCTAACCCAGAGTTGGAATGAACCTGGCTTAACAGTAGGAATCAATTTTAGAAGCGGCCTGAAGGAGAGTTAAATATATCTTCAACAGCCTGAAAAAAATGCCAATGTTGCTTTACTTTTAAGCCCTTAATTTTAACATCGTACATCAGAATGCTCTGATATTACCTGAGAGACACACTGGATAGGTGATGTCTCCCCAGACTTGGAATGATGCTGGCGTAAAATTCAGGATTCCTTTTTAGAGTAGCCTGAAAAAAGAGTAAAATATGCCATTAACAGCCTTAAAAACATTAAAATATACCATTAATTAGACATTCAAGGCTGTAATTTTAAAATCCTACATCAGAATGGTCCTAAATTACCTGAGTGACCAAAGGGATATGTATTGTCTAACCCAGAGTTGGAAAGACCCTGGCTTAACTGTAGGAATCAATTTTAGAGCGGCCTGAAGGAGAGTTAAATATATCTTCAACAGCCTGAAAAAATGCCAATGTTGCTTTACTTTTAAGCCCTTAATTTTAACATCGTACATCAGAATGCTCTGATATTACCTGAGAGACACACTGGATAGGTGATGTCTCCCCAGACTTGGAATAATGCTGGCGTAACATCAGGATTCTTTTTAGAGTAGCCTGAAAAAGAGTAAAATATGCCTTTAAAAGCCTGAAAAACATTAAAATATACCATTAATTAGACATTCAAGGCTTTAATTGTAAAATCCTACATCAGAATGGTCCTAAATTACCTGAATGACCAAAGGGATATGTATTGTCTAACCCAGAGTTGGAAAGAACCTGGCTTAACAGTAGGAATCAATTTTAGAGCGGCCTGAAGGAGAGTTAAATATATCTTCAACAGCCTGAAAAAATGCCAATATTGCTTTTACTTTTAAGCCCTTAATTTTAACATCGTACATCAGAATGCTCTGATATTACCTGAGAGACACACTGGATAGGTGATGTCTCCCCAGACTTGGAAAAATGCTGGCGTAAAATCAGGATTCCTTTTAGAGTAGCCTGAAAAATAGTAAAATATGCCATTAACAGCCTTAAAAGATGTAAATATATACCATTAATTAGATATTCAAGGCTGTAATTTTAAAATCTTACATCAGAATGGTCCTAAATTACCTGAGTGACCAAAGGGATATGTATTGTCTAACCCAGAGTTGGAAATGAACCTGGCTTAACAGTAGGAATCAATTTTAGTGTGGCCTGAAGGTGTTAAATATACCTTTTAACAGCCTGAAAAAATGCCAATATTGCTTTACTTTTAAGCCCTTAATTTTAACATCGTACATCAGAATGCTCTGATATTACCTAAGAGACACACTGGATAGGTGTGATGTCTCCCCCAGACTTGGAATAATGCTGGCGTAACATCAGGATTCCTTTTTAGAGTAGCCTGAAAAAAGAGTAAAATATGCCTTTAAAAGCCTGAAAAAAAACATTAAAATATACAATTAATTAGACATTCAAGGCTTTAATTGTAAAATCCTACATCAGAATGGTCCTAAATTACCTGAGTGACCAAAGGGATATTTATTGTCTAACGGAGAGTTGGAATGAACCTGGCTTAACAGTAGGAATCAATTTTAGTGTGGCCTGAAGGAGAGTTAAATATACCTTCAACAGCCTGAAAAAAATGCCAATGTTGCTTTACTTTTAAGCCCTTAATTTTAACATTGTACATGAGAATGCTCTGATATTACCTGAGAGACACACTGGATAGGTGATTTCTCCCCAGACTTGGAATGAAGCTGGCATAACATCAGGATTCAGTTTTAGAGTAGCCTGAAAAAATAGTAAAATATGCCATTAACAGCCTTAACAAGATGTAAAATATACCATTAATTAGACATTCAAGGCTGTAATTTTAAAATCCTACATCAGAATGGTCCTAAATTACCTGAGTGACCAAAGGGATATGTATCGTCTAACCCAGAGTTGGAATGAACCTGGCTTACCAGTAGGAATCCATTTTAGAGTGGCCTGAAGGTGTTAAATATACCTTTACAGCTGAATAATGATGTCTCCCTTAAATGGAACATGCTATCAGGATTCCTTTTAGAGTAGCCTGAAAAAGAGTAAAATATGCCTTTAAAAGCCTGAAAAACATAAAAATATACCATTAATTAGACATTCAAGGTTTTAATTGCCCTACATGAGAATGGTCCTAAATTACCTGAGTGACCAAATGGATATTATTGTAGATATTGTAGAACCTGTTAACAGTAACATTTTAGGACCATAACTCTTAAAATTCTAAAAAATACAATGATTGTTCAGACCTGCAACTTAACATTAAGAAAAATTTTAGGACCGCAACTTTAGAGTAGCCTGAAAAGAGTAAAATATGCCTTTAAAAGCCTGAAAACTTTAAAATATACCATTAATTAGACATTCAAGGCTTTAATTGTAAAATCCTACATCAGAATGGTCCTAAATTACCTGAGTGACCAAAGGGATATGTATTGTAGATATTGTAGAACTGTAAGTAACATTTTAGGACCATAACTCTTAAAATTGTAAACCTATTGTTCCAGACCTGAAACTTAACATTACAGAAAAATTTTAGGACCGCAACTGAAAAACATAGAAGTGCCTGGCTAGCTCAGTTTCAATTTAGAGCATGAGACTCTTAATCTCAAAGGGATATGGTCGTGGGTTCGAGCCCCACGTTGGGCGGTGGTTTTTAGAGAGTGGTAATCCGTGAGTTCTCCATAGTATCAGGTGGCTGTATTTGGGAAGATTGGCTGTCGATCACAAGATTAGCAGTTCCATCCCAGTGTAAAAATCCCTGTAAATTACCAGACTAAAATGTGCCTGCATTCTACGATCATGGCCTGTGGTGACCTGCTGGTCCTCAGACCATACTAAAGTCTGGTGACAATGCATGTTCAAATTCTAAAACTTCAACTTGTTGATCTAGAACTGCAAAACATTCCAGAACTGCATTTTAACATTCTTAAACTTCAACCTAACATTCTAGAACTGCAGATTATTGTTCTAGAACTTAAACCTAACAATCTAGAACTACAACATAACATTTTAGAACTGTATTTAACATTTTAAGACTGTAATTAACATTTTAGGACCGCAACTCTTAAAATTCTGCAACTTCAACCTATTGTTCCAGAACTGAGACTTAACATTCCAGGACTGAAGGTTAACATTCTGAAACTTTGACCTAACATTCTAGATCGACAGCTTAACATTGTAGGAATTAAACATAACGTTCTCCATAGTATCAGGTTGGGGAAGATCAGGATTCCTTTTTTTTGAGTAGCCTGAAAAAAGAGTAAAATATGCCATTAACAGCCTTAAAAAGATGTAAATATACCCATTAATTAGACATTCAAGGCTGTAATTTTAAAATCCTACATCAGAATGGTCCTAAATTACCTGAGTGACCAAAGGGATATGTATTGTCCCAACCCAGAACCTGGAAGTTGGAATCATTTTAGGACCTGAACTGTTAAAATTCCTAAAACTACAACCTCAGAATGCTCTGATATTACCTGAGAGACACACTGGATAGGTGATGTCCTCCCCAGGGAAAATGCATCATCAAAAAATTTAGAGTAGCCTGAAAAAGAGTAAAATATGCCTTTAAAAGCCTGAGCATTTAAAATATGTTAATTAGACATTCAAGGTTTTAATTTAAAATCCTACAATCAGAATGGTCCTAAATTACCTGGTGACCAAAGGGATATGTATTGTAATAGTTGGAATGAACCTGGCTTAACAGTAACATTTTAAGGACCCTTTAAAATTCTAAAAAATCGTACAACCTATTGTTCCAGAATGCTCTGATATTACCTGAGAAACACTGGATTTTCTCCCCAGACTTGGAATGAAGCCAAACAGAATTCCTTTTTAAGTAGCCTGAAAAAGAGTAAAATATGCCTTTAAAGCCTGAAAAACATTTAAAATGTACCATTAATTAGACATTCAAGGTTTTAATTTTAAAATCCTACAATCAGAATGGTCCTAAATTACCTGAGTGACCAAAGGGATATGTATTGTAGATATTGTAGAACTGTAAGTAACATTTTAGGACCATAACTCTTAAAATTCTAAAACTACAACCTATTGTTCCAGACCTGAAACTTAACATTACAGAAAAATTTTAGGACTGCAACTGAAAAACATAGGAAGTGCCTGGCTAGCTCAGTCGGGTAGAGCATGAGACTCTTAATCTCAGGGTCATTCGAGCCCCAAAAAATTTGGGCGGAGGTGTTTTAGAGTGGTAATCCGTGAGTTGTCCATAGTATAGAACTGTATTTGGGAAGATTGGCCTGTCGATCACAAATTAGCAGTTCCATCCCAGTGTAAAAATCCCTAAATTACCAGACTAAAATGTGCCTGCATTCTACGATCATGGCCTGTGGTGACCTGCTGGTCCTCAGACCATACTAAAGTCTGGTGACAATGCATGTTCAAATTCTAAAACTTCAACCTGTTGATCTAGAACTGCAACTTAACATTCCAGAACTGCATTTTAACATTCTTAAATTAAAAACATTCTAGAATGCAGATTATTGTTCTAGAACTTAAACCTAACAATCTAGAACTACAACATAAAATTTTAGAACTGTATTTAACATTTTAAGACTGTAATTAACATTTTAAGACCGTAACTCTTAAAATTCTGCAACTTCAACCTATTGTTCCAGAACTGAGACTTAACATTCCAGGACTGAAGGTTAACATTCTGAAACTTTGACCTAACATTCTAGATCGACAGCTTAACATTCTAGGAATTAAACCTAACGTTCTCCATAGTATCAGGTTGGGGAAGATCATTCAGTTTTTAGAGTAGCCTGAAAAAGAGTAAAATATGCCATTAACAGCCTTAAAAGATGTAAAATATACCAACTAATTAGACATTCAAGGCTGTAATTTTAAAATCCTACATCAGAATGGTCCTAAATTACCTGAGTGACCAAAGGGATATGTATCGTCTAACCCAGAGTTGGAATGAACCTGGCTTACCAGTAGGAATCCATTTTAGAGTGGCCTGTTGTTAAATATACCCCTTAGGATGGTGATATCCTGGGACATGGAATGATGCTGGCAAAATCAGGATTCCTTTTTTAGAGTAGCCTGAAAAAAGAGTAAAATATGCCTTTAAAAGCCTGAAAAACATATTAAAATATTTAATTAGACATTCAAGGTTTTAATTGTAAAATCCTACATGAGAATGGTCCTAAATTACCTGAGAACCAAAGGGATATGTATTGTAGATATTGGAATGAAGTGGCATTTTAGGACCATAATTTTTCTAAAACTACAACCTAAAAACCTGCAACTGCATGCCATTAAAATTTTAAAACTGAAAATATAACATTGGCTAGAATGTTAGCTGTTAATTACATTCAAGGTTTTTTAATTGTAAAATTCTGGTCCTAAATTACCTGAGTGACCAAAGGGATATGTATTGTAGATATTGTAAACTGTATAACATTTAGGACCATAACTCTTAAAATTCTAAAACTACAACCTAACATTCTAGACCTGAAACTTAACATTACAGAAAAATTTTAGGACCGCAACTGAAAAACATAGGAAGTGCCTGGCTAGCTCAGTCGGTAGAGCATGAGACTCTTAATCTCAGGGTCGTGGGTTCGGGCCCCACGTTGGGACTGTTTTTAGAGAGTGGTAATCCGTGAGTTGTCCATAGCCCTGTATTTGGGAAGATTGCCTGTAAAGATTGCAGTTCCATCCCAGTGTAAAATCCTGTAAATTACCAGACTAAAATGTGCCTGCATTCTACAGGCCTGTGGTGACCTGCTGGTCCTCCCATCAAAGTCTTGACAATGCATGTTGAAAATTCAACTTTTGTCTAGAACTGCAACTTAACATTCCAGAACTGCATTTTAACATTCTTAAACTTCAACCTAACATTCTAGAACTGCAGATTATTGTTCTAGAACTTAAACCTGAGGAACTAAACCATAAAATTTTAGAACTGTAAAATTAACATTTTAAGACTGTAATTAACATTTTAGGACCGAAAACTTAAAATTCTGCAACTTCAACCTATTGTTCCAGAACTGAGACTTAACATTCCAGGACTGAAGGTTAACATTCTGAAACTTTGACCTAACATTCTAGATGGGGAGCTTAACATTGTAGGAATTAAACATAACGTTCTTAGTATCAGGTTAAATCAGATTCCTTTTTTAGAGTAGCCTGAAAAAAGAGTAAAATATGCCATTAACAGCCTTAAAAAGATGTAAAATATACCAACTATTAGACATTCAAGGCTGTAATTTTAAAATCCTACATCAGAATGGTCCTAAATTACCTGAGTGACCAAAGGGATATGTATTGTCTAACCCACAGTTGGAATGAACCTGGCTTACCAGTAGGAATCCATTTTAAAGTGGCCTGAAGGTGTTAAATATACACACTGGATAGGTGATGTCTCCCTGGGACATGGAATGATGCTGGCAAAGCATCAGATTCCTTTTTAAGTAGCCTGAAAAAGAAAAATATGCCTTTAAAAGCCTGAAAAACATTTAAAATATACCATTAATTAGACATTCAAGGTTTTAATTGTAAAATCCTACATCAGAATGGTCCTAAATTACCTGAGTGACCAAACTGGATATGTATTGTCTCCCCAGAACTTGAAATTTTAACCATAACTCTTAAATTCTAGGAATTCAACCTTTTTTAGTTCCAGCCTGAAAAGAGTTAAAATATGCCTTTAACAGCCTGAAAAATGCATATTAAATGTTACCATTAATTAGACATTCAAGGCTTTAATTTTAAAATCCTACAATCAGAATGGTCCTAAATTACCTGAGTGACCAAAGGGATATGTATTGTCTAGATATTGTAGAACTGTAACATAACATTTTAGGACCATAACTGGCTTCTAAAACTACAACCTATTGTTCCAGACCTGAAACTTTAACATTACAGAAAAATTTTAGGACCCAGACTTTGAAAATCTAACATCAGAAGTGCCTGGAGCTCAGAAAATAGTTATGGACATAAAGGGTATTTAGAAAGGATGGTGTTTAACCCAATTCTGAGCCCCTGAAAGAAGGCTGTTCTACTTCCAGTGAAAAAATAGAAATTACCAACTAAAACATCGTACATCAGAATGCTCTGATATTACATTGTCCCCCAGAAAAATGATGCTGGTACAATGCATGTTCAAATTCTAAAATTTTGGCCTAACATCTAGAACTGCAACTTAACATTCCAAACTTTTTAACATTCTTAAACTTCAACTAACATTCTAGAACTTTCTAGAATTTATTGTTCTAGAACTTAAATATGCCTAACAATCTAGAACTACAACATAAAATTTTAAACTGTACCATTAACATTTTAAGACTGTAATTAACATTTAGGACCTCAAGGCTAAAAATTCTGCAAAACCTATTGTTCAGAACTGAGACTTAAATTCCAGGACTGAAGGTTAACATTCTGAAACTTTTCCTAACATTCTAGAACAGCTTAACATTGTTGGAATTAAACCTAAACCATAGTATCAGGTTGGGAAGATCAATTCCTTTTAGAGTAGCCTGAAAAAGAGTAAAATATGCCATTAACAGCCTTAAAAATGTAAATATACCATATTAGACATTCAAGGCTTAATTTTAAATCCTACATCAGAATGGTCCTAAATTACCTGAATGACCAAAGGGATATGTATCTAACCCACTTGGAATGAACCTGGCTTACCAGTAGAATCCATTTTAGAGTGGCCTGAAGGTGAAATATACCTTTACACTGGATAGGTGATGTCTCCCCCAGACTGGAATGATGCTGGCAAAGCATCAGGATTCCTTTTTAGAGTAGCCTGAAAAAGAGTAAAATATGCCTTTAAAGCCTGAAAAACATATAAAATATACCATTAATTAGACATTCAAGGTTTTAATTGTAAAATCCTACATCAGAATGGTCCTAAATTACCTGAGTGACCAAAGGGATATGTATTGTAATATTGTAGAACTTGGAATGAACATTTTAGGACCATAACTCTTAAAATTCTAAAACTACAACCTTTTTCCAGACCTGCAACTTAACATTACATAACATCAGTTTTAAATAATGCTTTAAAAGCCTGAAAAATGCCTGGCTATGTTAGCCATTAATTAGACATTCAAGGCTTTAATTGTAAAATCCTACAATAGAATGGTCCTAAATTACCTGAGAACTGACCAAAGGGATATGTATTGTAGATATTGTAGAACTGTAAGTAACATTTTAGGACCATAACTTTAAAATTCTAAAACTCAACCTATTGTTCAGACCTGAAACTTAACATTACAGAAAAATTTTAGACTGGCTTTCAACTAACATCAGCAGTGCCTTAACATTCTAGAAGTTGAGAGCATTTTGAGACCTTAACTTCATTCTGAGGTTCGAAAGAATTGTTTTAGAGAGTATGTATGGGAAGATTGCTGGAAGATAAGCATCAACCCTGATTGAATGACGCCTGTCTGCAAGATTAACATTCTATCCCAGTGTAAAAATCCTAACTGTAAATTACCAGACTAAAATGTGCCTGGTTCTAAACATTGTGGTGACCTGCTGGTCTTCAGACCATACTAAAAGTCTGGTGACAATGCATGTTCAAATTCTAAAACTTCAACCTATTGTTGATCTAGAACTGCAACTTAACATTCCAGAACTGCATTTTAACATTCTTAGAACTTAAACCTAACATTCTAGAACTGCAGATTAAATGTTCTAGAACTCAAACCTAACAATCTAGAACTACAACATAAAATTTTAGAACTGTAGTTAACATTTTAAGACTGTAATTAACATTTAGACCGTAACTCTTAAAATTCTGCAACTTCAACCTATTGTTCCAGAACTGAGACTTTCCATTCCTGAAGGTTAACATTCTGAAACTTTGACCTAACATTCTAGATCCAGCTTAACATTCTAGGAATTAAACCTAACGTTCTCCATAGTATCAGGTTGGGGAAGATAAGGATTCTTTTTAGAGTAGCCTGAAAAAGTAAAATATGCCATTAACAGCCTTAAAAATGTGAAATATACCATTAATTAGACATTCAAGGCTGTAATTTTAAAATCCTACATCAGAATGGTCCTAAATTACCTGAGTGACCAAAGGGATATGTATTGTCTAACCCAGAGTTGGAAAGACCCTGGCTTAACAGTAGGAATCAATTTTAGAGTGGCCTGAAGGTGTTAAATATATCTTTAACAGCCTGAAAAAATGCCAATGTTGCTTTACTTTTAAGCCCTTAATTTTAACATCGTACATCAGAATGCTCTGATATTACCTGAGAGACACACTGGATAGGTGATGTTCCTCCCCCAGACTTGGAATGAATGCTGGCATAACATCAGGAGTCCTTTTTTTGAATTAGCCTGAAAAAAGAGTAAAATATGCCTTTAAAAGCCTGAAAAACATTAAAATATACCATTAATTAGACATTCAAGGCTTTAATTTTAAAATCATACATCAGAATGGTCCTAAATTACCTGAGTGACCAAAGGGATATGTATTGTCTAACCCAGAGTTGGAATGAACCTGGCTTAACAGTAGGAATCAATTTTAGAGCGGCCTGAAGGAGAGTTAAATATATCTTCAACAGCCTGAAAAAATGCCAATATTGCTTTTACTTTTAAGCCCTTAATTTTAACATCGTATATCAGAATGCTCTGATATTACCTGAGAGACACACTGGATAGGTGATGTCTCCCCAGACTTGGAATGAAATGCTGGCATAACATCAGGATTCCTTTTTAGAGTAGCCTGAAAAAAGTAAAATATGCCTTTAACAGCCTGAAAAGATTTAAAATATACCATTAATTAGACATTCAAGGCTGTAATTTTAAAATCTTACATCAGAATGGTCCTAAATTACCTGAGTGACCAAAGGGATATGTATCGTCTAACCCAGAGTTGGAATGAACCTGGCTTAACAGTAGGAATCAATTTTAGTGTGGCCTGAAGGTGTTAAATATATTTAACAGCCTGAAAAAATGCCAATATTGCTTTACTTTTAAATTAATTTTAACATCGTACATCAGAATGCTCTGATATTACCTAAACACACTGGATAGGTGATGTCTCCCCCAGACTTGGAATGATGCTGGCGTAACATCAGGATTCCTTTTAGAGTAGCCTGAAAAAAGAGTAAAATATGCCTTTAAAAGCCTGAAAAACATTAAAATATACAATTAATTAGACATTCAAGGCTTTAATTGTAAAATCCTACATCAGAATGGTCCTAAATTACCTGAGTGACCAAAAGGGATATTTATTGTCTAACCCAGAGTTGGAATGAACCTGGCTTAACAGTAGGAATCAATTTTAGAGCGGCCTGAAGGAGAGTTAAATATACCTTCAACAGCCTGAAAAAATGCCAATGTTGCTTTACTTTTTAAGCCCTTAATTTTAACATCTACATCAGAATGCTCTGATATTACCTGAGAGACACACTGGATAGGTGATGTCTCCCCAGACTTGGAATGAAGCTGGCTAACATCAGGATTTTTTAGAGTAGCCTGAAAAATAGTAAAATATGCCTTTAAAAGCCTTAACAAGATGTAAAATATACCATTAATTAGACATTCAAGGCTTTAATTGTTTAAATCCTACAAGATGTCCAAATTCTGGGTGACCCAGGGAAAAATCCTGTAAATGCCTAAAATGTGCTGGCAACATGGCCTGTGGTGAATCATTGTGCACCATACTAAAGTGGTGACAATGCATGAAAATTCTAAAATTTCAACTTGTTTTCTAGAACTGCAACCTAACATTCCAGAACTGCAAAGGGAACATTCTTAAACTTGTAACATTCTAGAACTGCAGTTATTGTTCTAGAACTCAAACCTAACAATCTAGAACTACAACATAAAATTTTAGAACTGTAGTTAACATTTTAAGACTGTAATTAACATTTTAAGACCGCAACTCTTAAAATTCTGCAACTTCAACCTATTGTTCCAGAACTGAGACTTAACATTCCAGGACTGAAGGTTAACATTCTGAAACTTTGACCTAACATTCTAGATCGACAGCTTAACATTCTAGGAATTAAACCTAACGTTCTCCATAGTATCAGGTTGGGGAAGATAAGGATTCCTTTTTAGAGTAGCCTGAAAAAGAGTAAAATATGCCATTAACAGCCTTAAAAGATGTAAAATATACCATTAATTAGACATTCAAGGCTGTAATTTTAAAATCCTACATCAGAATGGTCCTAAATTACCTGAGTGACCAAAGGGATATGTATTGTCTAACCCAGAGTTGGAATGAACCTGGCTTAACAGTAGGAATCAATTTTAGAGTGGCCTGAAGGAGAGTTAAATATATCTTTAACAGCCTGAAAAATGCCAATATTGCTTTACTTTTAAGCCCTTAATTTTAACATCATACATCAGAATGCTCTGATATTACCTGAGAGACACACTGGATAGGTGATGTCTCCCCAGACTTGGAATGAAGCTGGCATAACATCAGAATTCCTTTTTAGAGTAGCCTGAAAAAAAGTAAAATATGCCTTTAAAAGCCTGAAAAACATTTAAAATATACCATTAATTAGACATTCAAGGCTTTAATTGTAAAATCCTACATCAGAATGGTCCTAAATTACCTGAGTGACCAAAGGGATATGTATTGTCTAACCCAGAGTTGGAATGAACCTGGCTTAACAGTAGGAATCAATTTTAGAGTGGCCTGAAGGAGTTAAATATATCTTCAACAGCCTGAAAAAATGCCAATATTGCTTTACTTTTAAGCCCTTAATTTTAACATCGTATATCAGAATGCTCTGATATTACCTGAGACACACTGGATAGGTGATGTCTCCCCAGACTTGGAAAAAGCTGGCATAACATCAGGATTCCTTTTAGAGTAGCCTGAAAAATAGTAAAATATGCCTTTAACAGCCTGAAAAAGATTTAAAATATACCATTAATTAGACATTCAAGGCTTTATTTTAAAATCCTAAATCAGAATGGTCCTAAATTACCTGAGTGACCAAAGGGATATGTATTGTCTAACCCAGAGTTGAATGAATGGCTTAACAGTAGGAACATTTTAGGACCATAACCTGAAAAAGTTAAAATACAACCTTTTTCCAGCCTGAAAAAATAACAATACAGCTTTAAATTTTAAGAAATTTTAACATCCTACATCAGAATGCTCTGATATTCCTAGAACACAATGGATAATGTCTCCCCAGACTTGGAATAATGCTGGCATAACATCAAGTTTTTTAGAGTAGCCTGAAAAAGAGTAAAAATATGCCTTTAAAAGCCTGAAAAACATTAAAATATACATTAATTAGACATTCAAGGCTTTAATTGTAAAATTACATCAGAATGGTCCTAAATTACCTGAGTGACCAAAGGGATATTTATTGTCTAACCCAGAACTGGAAAACCTGGCTTAACTTAGGAATCAATTTTAGAGTAGCTGAAGGAGAGTTAAAATATGCTTTAACAGCCTGAAAAATGCCAATATTGCTTTTAATTTAAGCCCTTAATTTTAAATTGTACATGAGAATGCTCTTATTACCTGAGAGACCACTGGATAGGTGATTCGGAGCCCCCAGACTTGGAATGAAGCTTTTAGCATAACATCCGTGAGTTCTAGCCTGAAAAATAGTAAAATATGCCATTAAAGTAAAAGATTATACCATTAATTAGACATTCAAGGTTCCTGTCGAAATTCCATCCCAGTGTTAAAATCCCTGTAAATTACCAGACTAAAATGTGCCTGCATTCTACGATCATTTTTAGGCCTGTGGTGACCTGCAATATGTTCAAAATGCATTTCAAATTCTAAAACTTCAACTTATTGATCTAGAACTGCAACTTAACATTCCAGAACTGCATTTTAACATTCTTAACTTCAAACATAACATTCTAGAACTGCAGATTATTGTTCTAAAACTTAAACCTAACAATCTAGAACTACAACATAAAATTTTAGAACTGTAGTTAACATTTTAAGACTGTAATTAACATTTTAAGACCGTAACTCTTAAAATTCTGCAACTTCAACCTATTGTTCCAGAACTGAGACTTAACATTCCAGGACTGAAGGTTAACATTCTGAAACTTTGACCTAACATTCTAGATCGACAGCTTAACATTCTAGGAATTAAACCTAACGTTCTCCATAGTATCAGGTTGGGGAAGATCAAGGATTCCTTTTTAGAGTAGCCTGAAAAAGAGTAAAATATGCCATTAACAGCCTTAAAAAGATGTAAAATATACCAATAATTAGACATTCAAGGCTGTAATTTTAAAATCCTACATCAGAATGGTCCTAAATTACCTGAGTGACCAAAGGGATATGTATTGTCTAACCCAGAGTTGGAATGAACCCTGGCTTAACAGTAGGAATCAATTTTAGAGCAAGGAGTTAAATATATCTTCAACAGCCTGAAAAAATGCCAATATTGCTTACTTTTAAGCCCTTAATTTTAACATCGTACATCAGAATGCTCTGATATTACCTGAGAGACACACTGGATAGGTGATGTCTCCCCCAGACTTGGAATGAATGCTGGCATAACATCAGGATTCCTTTTTAGAGTAGCCTGAAAAAGAGTAAAATATGCCTTTAAAAGCCTGAAAAACATTAAAATATACCATTAATTAGACATTCAAGGCTTTAATTGTAAAATCCTACATCAGAATGGTCCTAAATTACCTGAGTGACCAAAAAGGGATATGTATTGTCTAACCCAGAGTTGGAATGAACCTGGCTTAACAGTAGGAATCAATTTTAGAGCGGCCTGAAGGAGAGAGTTAAATATATCTTCAACAGCCTGAAAAAATGCCAATGTTGCTTTACTTTTAAGCCCTTAATTTTAACATCGTACATCAGAATGCTCTGATATTAACTGAGAGACACACTGGATAGGTGATGTCTCCCCAGACTTGGAAAAATGCTGGCATAAATTAGGATTCCTTTTTAGAGTAGCCTGAAAAATAGTAAAATATGCCTTTAACAGCCTGAAAAGATTTAAAATATACCATTAATTAGACATTCAAGGCTTTAATTTTAAAATCCTACATCAGAATGGTCCTAAATTACCTGAGTGACCAAAGGGATATGTATTGTCTAACCCAGAGTTGGAATGAACCTGGCTTAACAGTAGGAATCATTTTAGAGTGGCCTGAAGGTAAATATACTTTTAACAGCCTGAAAAAATACCAATATTGCTTTACTTTTAAGCCCTTAATTTTAAAATCGTAATCAGAATGCTCTGATATTACCTGAGAGACACACTGGATAGGTGATGTCTCCCCCAGACTTGGAATGATGCTGGCATAACATCAGGATTCCTTTTTAGAGTAGCCTGAAAAAAGAGTAAAATATGCCTTTAAAGCCTGAAAAACATTTAAAATATACCATTAATTAGACATTCAAGGCTTTCATTTTAAAATCCTAAATCAGAATGGTCCTAAATTACCTGAGTGACCAAAGGGATATGTATTGTCTTTTGATATTTAGAACCTGTAAGCCTAACAAATAGGAAATATTTTAAATTCTGAAAAAGAATTAAACCTATACCATTCCAGACCTGAAAAATCCAACATTACAAAGTGACCCAATTTGTATTGTAGAGAACTAGAACTGTAACCATTTTAGACCATAACTCTTAAAATTCTAAAACTACAACCTATTGTTCCAGACCTGCAACTGCATTACATAACTGCAGTTTAACATTCTTGAACTTAAAGCTAACATTGTAGAATGGCAGCTTAACATTCTAGAACTTTGTCCTAACATTCTAGAACTGCCAAGTAACATTCTAGAATTGTAACATTTCAAAAATTTTAAGTAACATTTTTGGACCTGCAACTGAATTCTTAGGAAAGTGCCTGACTAGCTCAGTCGGTAGAGCATGAGACTCTTAATCTCAGGGTCGTGGGTTCCGAGCCCCACGTTGGGCGGTGGTGTTTTAAAGTGGGAATCCGTGAGTTCTCCATAGTATCAGGTGGCTGTATTTGGGAAGATCGGCTGGAAGATAAGCAGTTCCATCCCAGTGTTAAAAAAAATCCATGTAAATTACCAGACTAAAATGTGCCTGCATTCTACGATCATGACCTGTGGTGACCTGCTGGTCCTCAGATCATACTAAAGTCTGGTGACAATGCATGTTCAAATTCTAAAACTTCAACCTATTGATCTAGAACTGCAACTTAACATTCCAGAACTGCATTTTAACATTCTTGAACTCAAACCTAACAATCTAGAACTACAACATTAAATTTTAGAACTGTAATTAACATTTTAGGACCGCAACTCTTAAAATTCTGCAACTTCAACCTATTGTTCCAGAACTGAGACTTAACATTCCAGGACTGAAGGTTAACATTCTGAAACTTTGACCTAACATCCTAGATTGACAGCTTGACATTCTAGGAATTAAACCTAACATTCTCCATAGTATCAAGTTGGGAAGATCAGGATTATTTTTAGAGTAGCCTGAAAAAAGTAAAATATGCCATTAACAGCCTTAAAAAGATGTAAAATATACCATTAATTAGACATTCAAGGCTGTAATTTTAAATTCCTACATCAGAATGGTCCTAAATTACCTGAGTGACCAAAGGGATATGTATTGTCTAACCCAGAGCTGGAATGAACCTGGCTTAACAGTAGGAATCAATTTTAGAGTGGCCTGAAGGAGAGTTAGATATGCCTTTAACAGCCTGAAAAATGACAATATCACTTTACTTTTAAGCCCTTAATTTTAACATCGTACATCAGAATGCTCTGATATTACCTGAGAGACACACTGGAAATGTGATGTCTCCCCCAGACTTGGAATGATGCTGGCATAACATCAGGATTCCATTTTAGAGTAGCCTGAAAAAGAGTAAAATATGCCTTTAACAGCCTGAAAAACATTTAAAATATACCATTAATTAGACATTCAAGGCTTTCATTTTTAAATTCTACATCAGAATGGTCCTAAATTACCTGAGTGACCAAAGGGATATGTATTTCTAACCCAGAGTTGGAATGAACCTGGCTTACCAGTAGGAATCAGAGTGGCCTCAATATAAGCTTTACTTTTTTAAGCCCTTAATTTTAACCGTACATCAGAATGCTCAGATATTAACTGAGAGACACACTGGATAGGATGTCTCCCCAGACTTGGAATGAAGCTGGGATAATATTAAGGATTCCTTTTAGAGTAGCCTGTAAAAGACTAAAATATGCCTTTAACAGCTTGAAAAAGATTTAAAATATACCATTAATTAGACATTCAAGGCTTTAATTTTAAAATCCTACATCAGCATGGTCCTAAATTACCTGAGTGACCAAAGGGATATGTCTTGTCTAACCCAGAGTTGGAATGAACCTGGCTTAACAGTAGGAATCAATTTTAGAGTGGCCTGAAGGAGAGTTAAATATGCCTTTAACAGCCTGAAAAATGCCAATATCACTTTACTTTTAAGCCCTTAATTTTAAAATCGTACATCAGAATGCTCTGATATTAACTGAGAGACACACTGGATAGGTGATGTCTCCCCAAGACTTGGAATGAAGCTGGGATAATATTAGGATTCCTTTTTAGAGTAGCCTGTAAAAGAGTAAAATATGCCTTTAACAGCTTGAAAAAGATTTAAAATATACCATTAATTAGACATTCAAGGCTTTAATTTTAAAATCCTACATCAGCATGGTCCTAAATTACCTGAGTGACCCAATGGATATGTAGTGTCTAACGAAGAGTTGGAAGGAACCTGGCTTAACAGTAGGAATCCATTTTAGAGCGGCATGAAGGAGAGTTAAATATGCCTTTAACAGCCTGAAAAAATGTCAATATAGCTTTACTTTTAAGCCCTTAATTTTAACATCGTACATCAGAATGCTCTGATATTAACTGAGAGACACACTGGATAGGTGATGTCTCCCGCAGACTTGGAATGTAGCTGGGATAATATTAGGATTCCTTTTTAGAGTAGCCTGAAAAAGAGTAAAATATGCCTTTAACAGCCTGAAAAAGATTTAAAATATACCATTAACTAGACATTCAAGGCTTTAATTGTAAAATCCTACATCAGAATGGTCCTAAATTACCTGAGTGACCAAAGGGATATGTAATGTCTAACCCAGAGTTGGAATGAACCTGGCTTACCAGTAGGAATCCATTTTAGAGTGGCCTGAAGGACATTAAATTTTTAACTTTTTAAGCCCTTAATTTTAAAATCGTACATCAGAATGCTCTGATATTAACCTGAGAGACACACTGGATAGGTGATGTTCCCCCAGACTTGGAATGATGCTGGCATAACATTCAGATTCCTTTTTAGAGTAGCCTGAAAAAGAAAAATATGCCTTTAAAAGCCTGAAAAAGCCAAATACAGCATTAATTAGACATTCAAGGCTTCAATTTTAAAATCCTACATCAGAATGGTCCTAATTAACTGAGTGACCCAATGGATATGTGATGTTTCCCCAAGTCTTGGATTGAAGCTGGCATAACATCAGGATTTGTTTTTAGAGTAGCCTGAAAAAGTAAAATATGCCTTTAAAAGCCTGAAAATATTTAAAATACAGCATTAATTAGACATTCAATGCTTCAATTTTAAGATCCTACATCAGAATGGTCCCTAATTACCTGAGTGACCCAATGGATATGTAGTGTCTAACCCAGAGTTTGAATGAACTTGGCTTAAAAGTAGGAATCCACTTTAGAGTGGGCTGAAGGAGAGTTAAATATGCCTTTAACAGCCTGAAGATATGTCACTATAGCTTTACTTTTAAGCCCTTAATTTTAGAATCCTTCATCAGAATGCTCTGATATTACCTGAGACACACTGGATATGTGATGTCTCCCAGTCTTGGAATGAAGCTGGCATAACATCAGGATTCCTTTTAGATTAGCCTGAAAAAGAGTAAAATATGCCTTTAAAAGCCTGAAAAAGATTTAAAGTACAGCATTATTTAGACATTCAAGGCTTTAATTTTAAAATCCTACATCAGAATGGTCCTTAATTACCTGAGTGACCCAATGGATATGTAGTGTCTAACCTAGAATTTGAATGAACCTGGCTTAACAGTAGGAATCCACTTTAGAGTGGCCTGAAGGAGAGTTAAATATGCCTTTAACAGCCTGAAAATATGCCAATATGGCTTTACTTTTAAGCCCTTAATTTTAGAATCCTTCATCAGAATGCTCTGATATTACCTGAGAGACACACTGGATATGTGATGTCTCCCTCAGTCTTGGAATGAAGCTGGCATAACATCAGGATTCCCTTTTAGAGTAGCCTGAATAAGAGTAAAATATGCCTTTAAAAGCCTGAAAAAGATTTAAAATACAGCATTAATTAGACATTCAAGGCTTCAATTTTAAAATCCTACATCAGAATGGTCCTTAATTACCTGAGTGACCAAATGGATATGTGATGTCCTTCCCCAGTCTTGATTGAAGCTGGCATAACATCAGGATTTGTTTTTTTAGAGTAGCCTGAAAAAGAGTAAAATATGCCTTTAAAAGCCTGTAAAATTTTTAAAATACAGCATTAATTAGACATTCAAGGCTTCAATTTTAAAATCCTACATCAGAATGGTCATAATTACATGAGTGACCAATGGATATGTGATGTCTCCCCAGTCTTGGATTGAAGCTGGCATAACATCAGGATTTTTTTTAGAGTAGCCTGAAAAGAGTAAAATATGCCTTTAAAAGCCTGAAAATTATTTAAAATACAGCATTAATTTTCAAGGCTTCAATTTTAAAATCCTACATCAGAATGGTCCTTAATTAACTGAGTGACCCAATGGATATGTGATGTTTCCCCCAAGTCTTGGATTGAAGCTGGCATAACATCAGGATTTGTTTTTAGAGTAGCCTGAAAAGAGTAAAATATGCCTTTAAAAGCCTGAAAAAATATTTAAAATACAGCATTAATTAGACATTCAATGCTTCAATTTTAAATCCTACATCAGAATGGTCCCTTAATTACCTGAGTGACCCAATGGATATGTAGTGTCTAACCCAGAGTTTGAATGAACCTGGCTTAACAGTAGGAATCCATTTAGAGTGGCCTGAAGGAGAGTTAAATATGCCTTTAACAGCCTGAAGATATGTCACTATAGCTTTACTTTTAAGCCCTTAATTTTAAAATCCCCACATCAGAATGCTCTGATATTACCTGAGACACACTGGATATGGATGTCTCCCCAGTCTTGGAATGAAGCTGGCATAACATCAGGATTTTTTTAGAGTAGCCTGAAAAAGAGTAAAATATGCCTTTAAAAGCCTGAAAATATTTAAAATACAGCATTAATTAGACATTCAAGGCTTCAATTTTAAAATCCTACATCAGAATGGTCCTTAATTACCTGAGTGACCCAATGGATATGTAGTGTCTAACCTAGAGTTTGAATGAACCTGGCTTAACAGTAGGAATCCATTTAGAGTGGCCTGAAAAGAGTTAAATATGCCTTTAACAGCCTGAATATATGCCAATATAGCTTTTTACTTTTAAGCCCTTAATTTTAAATCCTTCATCAGAATGCTCTGATATTACCTGAGAGACACACTGGATATGTGATGTCTCCCCCAGTCTTGGAATGAAGCTGGCATAACATCAGGATTCCTTTTTAGATTAGCCTGAAAAAGAGTAAAATATGCCTTTAAAAGCCTGAAAAAGATTTAAAATACAGCATTAATTAGACATTCAAGGCTTCAATTTTAAAATCCTACATCAGAATGGTCCTTAATTACCTGAGTGACCCAATGGATATGTAGTGTCTAACCTAGAATTTGAATGAACCTGGCTTAACAGTAGGAATCCACTTTAGAGTGGCCTGAAGGAGAGTTAAATATGCCTTTAACAGCCTGAATATATGCCAATATGGCTCTACTTTTAAGCCCTTAATTTTAGAATCCTTCATCGGAATGCTCTGATATTACCTGAGAGACACAATGGATATGTGATGTCTCCCTCAGTCTTGGAATGAAGCTGGCATAACATCAGGATTCCCTTTTAGAGTAGCCTGAATAAGAGTAAAATATGCCTTTAAAAGCCTGAAAAAGATTTAAAATACAGCATTAATTAGACATTCAAGGCTTCAATTTTAAAATCCTACATCAGAATGGTCCTTAATTACCTGAGTGACCCAATGGATATGTGATGTCTCCCCAAGTCTTGGATTGAACCTGGCATAACATCAGGATTTGTTTTTAGAGTAGCCTGAAAAAATGAGTAAAATATGCCTTTAAAAATGCCTGAAAAATATTTAAAATATAGCATTAGGTTTTACATTCAAGGCTTCAATTTTAAAATCCTTAAAAGATGTATCATCAGAATGGTCCAATTAACTGAGTACCCAATGGATATGTGATGTTCCCCAAGTCTTGGATTGAAGCTGGCATAACATCAGGATTTGTTTTTTAGAGTAGCCTGAAAAAAGATTAAAATATGCCTTTAAAAGCCTGAAAATTATTTAAAAATACAGCATTAATTAGACATTTAAGGCTTCAATTTTAAAATCCTACATCAGAATGGTCCTTAGCCTTACATGAGTGACCCAATGGATATGTGATGTCTCCCCAGTCTTGGATGAAGCTGGCATAACATCAGGATTTTTTTTAGAGTAGCCTGAAAAAGAGTAAAATATGCCTTTAAAAGCCTGTAAAAACATTTAAAATACAGCATTAATTAGACATTCAAGGCTTCAATTTTAAAATCCTACATCAGAATGGTCCTAATTACATGAGTGACAGAATGGATATGTGATGTCTCCCCCCAGTCTTGGATTGAAGCTGGCATAACATCAGGATTTGTTTTTAGAGTAGCCTGAAAAAAGAGTAAAATATGCCTTTAAAGCCTGAAAAAATTTAAAATACAGCATTAATTAGACATTCAAGGCTTCAATTTTAAAATCTTAACATCAGAATGGTCTGAACCTATATTAACTGAGGGACAATGGATATGTGATGTTTCCCCAGTCTTGGAATGAAGCTGGCATAACATCAGGATTTGTTTTTAGAGTAGCCTGAAAAGAGTAAAATATGCCTTTAAAAGCCTGAAAAATATTTAAAATACAGCATTAATTAGACATTCAAGGCTTCAATTTTAAATCCTACATCAGAATGGTCCAATTACCTGAGTGACCCAATGGATATGTAGTGTCTAACCCAGAGTTTGAATGAACCTGGCTTAACAGTAGGAATCCATTTTAGAGTGGCCTGAAGGAGAGTTAAATATGCCTTTAACAGCCTGAATATATGTCAATATAGCTTTACTTTTTAAGCCCTTAATTTTAAATCCATCATCAGAATGCTCTGATATTACCTGAGAGACACACTGGATATGTGATGTCTCCCCAGTCTTGAATGAAGCTGGCATAACATCAGGATTCCTTTTTAGATTAGCCTGAAAAAGAGTAAAATATGCCTTTAAAAAGCCTGAAAAAGATTTAAAATACAGCATTAATTAGACATTCAAGGCTTCAATTTTAAAATCCTACATCAGAATGGTCCTTAATTACCTGAGTGACCAATGGATATGTATGTCTAACCCAGAGTTTAATGAACCTGGCTAACAGTAGGAATCCATTTTAGAGTGGCCTGAAGGAGAGTTAAATATGCCTTTAACAGCCTGAAAAATATGTCAATATAGCTATACTTTTAAGCCCTTAATTTTAGAATCCTTCATCAGAATGCTCTGATATTATGAGACACACTGGATATGTGATGTCTCCCCAGTCTTGGAATGAAGCTGGCATAACATCGGATTCCCTTTTAGAGTAGCCTGAAAAGAGTAAAATATGCCTTTAAAAGCCTGAAAAACATTTAAAATACAGCATTAATTAGACATTTTAAGGCTTCAATTTTAAAATCCTACATCAGAATGGTCTGAATTACCTGAGTGACCCAATGGATATGTGATGTCTCCCCAAGAGTTTGGAATGAACCTGGCTTAACAGTAGGATTCCATTTTAGAGTAGCCTGAAAAAGTTAAAATATGCCTTTAACAGCCTGAAAAATATTTAAAATATAGCAATTTAGACATTCAAGGCTTAATTTTAAAAATCCTACATCAGAATGGTCCTTAATTACCTGAGTGACACATGGATATGTGATGTCTCCCCCAGACTTGGAATGAACCTGGCATAACATCAGGATTCCTTTTTAGAGTAGCCTGAAAAAAATATGCCTTTAAAAGCAAAACCTTTAAAATACAGCATTAATTACTTTTATTCAAGGCTTTCATTTTAAAATCCTACATCAGAATGGTCCTAAATTACCTGAGTGACCAAATGGATATGTATGTCTAACCCAGAGTTTGAATGAACCTGGCATTAACATTAGGAATCCATTTTAGAGTAAAATTGAAGGAAGAGTAAAACTATACCTTTAACAGCCTGAAATATTTCAAATATAGCAATAATTAAGCATTCAAGGCTTTAATTTTAAATCTACATCAGAATGGTCTATTACCTGAGACACACTGGATATGTGATGTCTCCCCCAGTGGAATGAAGCTGGCATAGGATTCCATTTTAGAGTAGCCTGAAAAAGAGTAAAATATGCCTTTAAAGCCTGAAAAAATGATTTAAAATTTTTATTAGAAATCATTCAAGAATGCTCTTAAAAATTAAATCAGAATGGTCCTTATTTGCCTGGATGGATTGTAATCTAACCTTTTACCTAACCTGGATACTACAGGACATTTAAAATTTTAGAAAAAGAAAGTAAAAATATGCTTTAAAGCCTGAATATATTTCAATATAGCATTAATTTTTTAAGCTTCAATTTTTCCAAATCCACATCAGAATGCTTTGAATTACCTGAGGACACACTGGATATGTATGTCTCCCCCAGTCTTGGTTGAAGCTGGCATAACATCAGGATTTGTTTTTAGGTAGCCTGAAAAAAAGTAAAATATGCCTTTAAAAGCCTGAAAAAGATTTAAAAATACAGCATTAATTAGACATTCAAAAGGCTTCAATTTTTAAAATCCTACATCAGAATGGTCCTTAATTTTCTGTGACCCAACATCTGGATATGTAGTGTCTAACCCAGAGTTTGAATGAACCTGAAAAAAAACAGTAGGAATCCATTTTAGAGTGGCCTGAAGGAGGTTAAATATGCCTTTAACAGCCTGAATATATGTCAATATAGATTTGGAAGCCCTTAATTTTAAAATCCTTCATCAGAATGCTTTGATATTACCTGGCACTGGATATGTGATTTCTCCCCCAGTCTTGGAATGAAGCTGGCAGTAACATCAGGATTCCATTTTTAGGAAGTAGCCTGAAAAAGAGTAAAATATGCCTTTAAAAGCCTGAAAAAACATTTAAAATACAGCATTAATTAGACATTCAAGGCTTCAATTTTAAAACCTCCTACATCAGAATATCCTAATTTCTGAGTGACCCAATGGATATGTAAATGTCTAACCCAACTTTGAATGAACTGGCTTAACAGTAGGAATCCATTTTAGAGTGGCCTGAAGGAGAGTTAAATATGCCTTTAACAGCCTGAATATATGTCAATATAAACTTACTTTTAAGCCCTTAATTTTAACCCTTCATCAGAATGCTCTGATAAATCCTGAGTACACTGGATATGTGATGTTTCCCCCAGTCTTGGATGAAGCTGGCATAACATCAGGATTCCTTTTTTTAAGTAGCCTGAAAAAGAGTAAAATATGCCTTTAACAGCCTGAAAAAGATTTAAAAATACAGCATTAATTAGACATTCAAGGCTTCAATTTTAAAATCTACATCAGAATGGTCCTTAATTACCTGAGTGACCAATGGATATGTGATTCTCCCCCAGAGTTTGGAATGAACCTGGCATAACAGTAGGAATTGTTTTAGAGTGCCTGAAGGAGAGTTAAAATATGCCTTTAACAGCCTGAAAAAATATTTAAAATACAGCATTAATGACATTCAAGGCTTCAATTTTAAAATCCTACATCAGAATGGTGGATATTACCTGAGAGACCCAAAGGATAATGTATGTCTCTAGCAGAGTTTGAATGAACCTGGCTTAACAGTAGGAATCCATTTTAGAGTAACCTGAAAAAAAGTAAAATATGCCTTTAACAGCCTGAAATTATTTAAAAATATAGCATTAATTTTTCAAGCCCTTAATTTTAAAATCCTACATCAGAATGGTCCTGAATTACCTGAGTGACACACTGGATATGTGATGTCTCCCCAGTCTTGGAATGAAGCTGGCATAACATCAGGATTTGTTTTTAGAGTAGCCTGAAAAAGAGTAAAAAATATGCCTTTAAAAGCCTGAAAAAGATTTAAAATACAGCATTAATTAGACATTCAAGGCTTCAATTTTAAACATGATCCTACATCAGAATGGTCCTTAATTACCTGAGTGACCCAATGGATTCAATGTAATGTCCCAACCCAGAGTTTGAATGAACCTGGGAACTAACAGTAGGAATCCATTTTAGAGTGGCCTGAAGGAGAGTTAAATATGCCTTTAACAGCCTGAAAAAATATGTCAAATATAGCTTTTACTTTTAAGCCCTTAATTTTGAATCCTTCATCAGAATGCTCTGATATTACCTGAACACACTGGATATGTGATGTCTCCCCCAGTCTTGGAATGAAGCTGGCTTAACATCAGGATTCCTTTTTAGAGTAGCCTGAAAAGAGTAAAATATGCCTTTAAAAGCCTGAAAAGATTTAAAAGTACAGCATTAATTAGACATTCAAGGCTTCAATTTTAAAATCCTACATCAGAATGGTCCCCTAATTACCTGAGTGACCCAATGGATATATAGTGTCTAACCTAGAGTTTGAATGAACCTGGCTTAACAGTAGGAATCCACTTTAGAGTGGCCTGAAGGAGAGTTAAATATGCCTTTAACAGCCTGAATATATGCCAATATGGCTCTACTTTTAAGCCTTTAATATTAGAATCCTTCATCGGAATGCTCTGATATTACCTGAGAGACACACTGGATATGTGATGTCTCCCCCAGTCTTGGAATGAAGCTGGCATAACATCAGGATTCTTTTTTAGAGTAGCCTGAATAAGAGTAAAATATGCCTTTAAAAGCCTGAAAAAGATTTAAAATACAGCATTAATTAGACATTCAAGGCTTCAATTTTAAAATCCTACATCAGAATGGTCCTTAATTACCTGAGTGACCCAATGGATATGTGATGTCTCCCCCAGTCTTGGAATGATGCTGGCATAACATCAGGATTCCATTTTAGAGTAGCCTGAAAAAGAGTAAAATATGCCTTTAACAGCCTGAAAAAGATTTAAAATATACCATTAATTAGACATTCAAGGCTTTAATTTTAAAATTCTACATCAGAATGGTCCTAAATTACCTGAGTGACCCAAGGGATATGTATTGTCTAACCCAGAGTTGGAATGAACCTGGCTTACCAGTAGGAATCCATTTTAGAGTGGCCTCAATATAGCTTTACTTTTAAGCCCTTAATTTTAAAATCGTACATCAGAATGCTCTGATATTAACTGAGAGACACACTGGATAGGTGATGTCTCCCCCAGACTTGGAATGAAGCTGGGATAATATTAGGATTCCTTTTTAGAGTAGCCTGTAAAAGACTAAAATATGCCTTTAACAGCCTGAAAAAGATTTAAAATATACCATTAATTAGACATTCAAGGCTTTATTTTAAAATCCTACATCAGCATGGTCCTAAATTACCTGAGTGACCAAAGGGATATGTCTTGTCTAACCCAGAGTTGGAATGAACCTGGCTTAACAGTAGGAATCAATTTTAGAGTGGCCTGAAGGAGAGTTAAATATGCCTTTAACAGCCTGAAAAATGCCAATATCATTTACTTTTAAGCCCTTAATTTTAAAATCGTACATCAGAATGCTCTGATATTACCTGAGAGACACACTGGAAAGGTGATGTCTCCCCCAGACTTGGAATGATGCTGGCATAACATCAGGATTCCATTTTAGAGTAGCCTGAAAAAGAGTAAAATATGCCTTTAACAGCCTGAAAAATGCCAATATCACTTTACTTTTAAGCCCTTAATTTTAAAATAGTACATCAGAATGCCTTATTAACTGAGTGACCCAATGGATATGTGATGTCTCCCCAGACTTGGAATGAAGCTGGCATAACATCAGGATTCCTTTTAGAGTAGCCTGAAAAGAGTAAAATATGCCTTTAAAGCCTGAAAAAATTTAAAATATACCATTAATTAGACATTCAAGGCTTTAATTTTAAAATCCTACATCAGAATGGTCCTAAATTACCTGAGTGACCAAATGGATATGTATGTCTAACCCAAGAGTTGGAATGAACCTGGCTTAACAGTAGGAATCCATTTTAGAGTAGCATGAAGGAGAGTTAAATATGCCTTTAACAGCCTGAAAAATGTCAATATAGCTTTACTTTTAAGCCCTTAATTTTAAATCCTACATCAGAATGCTCTGATATTAACTGAGAGACACACTGGATAGGTGATGTCTCCCCAGACTTGGAATGAAGCTGGGATAATATTAGGATTCCTTTTTAGAGTAGCCTGAAAAAGAGTAAAATATGCCTTTAAAAGCCTGAAAAAGATTTAAAATACAGCATTAATTAGACATTCAAGGCTTTAATTGTAAAATCCTACATCAGAATGGTCCTAAATTACCTGAGTGACCAAAGGGATATGTAATGTCTAACCCAGAGTTGGAATGAACCTGGCTTACCAGTAGGAATCCATTTTAGAGTGGCCTGAAAAATGGCTTTACTTTTAAGCCCTTAATTTTAAAATCGTACATCAGAATGCTCTGATATTAACTGAAGACACACTGGATAGGTGATGTCTCCCCCAGACTTGTAATGAAGCTGGCATAATTTTTAGATTCCTTTTTAGAGTAGCCTGTAAAAAGAGTAAAATATGCCTTTAACAGCCTGAAAAAGATTTAAAATATACCATTAATTAGACATTCAAGGCTTTATTTTAAAATCCTACATCAGCATGGTCCTAAATTACCTGAGTGACCAAAGGGATATGTCTTGTCTAACCCAGAGTTGGAATGAACCTGGCTTAACAGTAGGAATCAATTTTAGAGCGGCCTGAAGGAGAGTTAAATATGCCTTCAACAGCCTGACAAAATGTCAATATCACTTTACTTTTAAGCCCTTAATTTTAACATCGTACATCAGAATGCTCTGATATTACCTGAGAGACACACTGGATAGGTGATGTCTCCCCCAGTCTTGGATTGAAGCTGGCATAACATCAGGATTTGTTTTTAGAGTAGCCTGAAAAAGAGTAAAATATGCCTTTAAAAGCCTGAAAAATATTTAAAATACAGCATTAATTAGACATTCAAGGCTTCAATTTTAAAATCCTACATCAGAATGGTCCTTAATTAACTGAGTGACCCAATGGATATGTGATGTTTCCCCAAGTCTTGGATTGAAGCTGGCATAACATCAGGATTTGTTTTTAGAGTAGCCTGAAAAAGAGTAAAATATGCCTTTAAAAGCCTGAAAAATATTTAAAATACAGCATTAATTAGACATTCAATGCTTCAATTTTAAGATCCTACATCAGAATGGTCCCTAATTACCTGAGTGACCCAATGGATATGTAGTGTCTAACCCAGAGTTTGAATGAACTTGGCTTAACAGTAG